>OY720633.1:37008719-37253163 GCA_963169105.1 Ceriagrion tenellum | reverse complement strand
AACTGAGACACTCGGTGCCTGACATCGAGTGTCAGACATTTTTGTGTCCCGTTAAGACGCACCTTTCTTTTTCTACCTTTATTTCCCGTCACCCTCTGTATCCTATGTTCCCTTGTCATCTCCTTGTTTCCGATGTTCTTATTTTTCCCGTCATAACCCTCCACATCTCTCTCCCCCTACCCTATTTACCATACCCACTCCTCCTTTTAACCATATATTTTTGATATCTTCTTTTTCTCAATGTTTAGTTCCTCTAGGAGGCTGCAAGTGGAAACGCATCCTGTCACTATTTAAACTTGTGGAAAAGAGAGATAGTTGATATAGTTACATCAAGGCAACAATCGGTTTCACGATGTATGCGGATGAGCTTGTGCCTGTTCTAAGCATGGACATGAGTGAAAGTAGTGGCCGAAAGTTGTGGACCAGGGTATAAATCCTATCATTAATTGATATTGTGGAAGGGTTCCCAATACTGTGGGACGTGAATAATATGGATTACAGAAATCGAGTAAAAAAGAGTTCAGTTTTCAGAGGTATTGCCAGCGATTTTTCGACGCCAGCAGAGGAAATTCAACAAAAGTGGCACAATTCCGACCTCAGTTTAACAACGAGCTCCGGATAACACATAAGAATAAGTCCGGATCCGGAGCAGGAGATAGAGGAGGTAGCCTATGGGAATTTTTCGACAGGCTCAAGTTCGTCGCTGGGTACTCGACGGCCGAGCTAGAATAATTGAGTAACGTGGTAAGTGAAGGAAACTTTTTTTTTCATTAATCTTATTTTAGCAATTTTTTTTACTTCCCCTTCTTGTACCTTCAATGATATTCAAATAATAACAATAAGAAAGATATTTCGAGCATAAGGAAATGGTAGAGCAAATGTTTTCATTAGTTCTGAGGCGATTTCACTCATGAAGTAAAAGGATATGCAAAATTGAGAGAATATACATTTATTAAGAAAATCCACCCATACAGTTTGATAAGATAGTCCCCTGACGTTTTTGTTTATTTAAATTAGGATTGAATACCACATTGAACAAAGATATATCGCACCTTTACACCTGATTCATATGTAGCGATATTGCCACGGCACTTCACCATCGAGGCTTATGAAGTAGTCTTGAAGTATTTTTCAAGTATTTTTGTGAGCGCAGATAGCGAATAAACTCCCCCATCGGAGAAACTACCGTGACTTCCGATGTCTACAAACAGTAGCCGATAATTGGCATCAACCAGGGCTAATACAACAATACTATGTTCCTTTGTAGATTGAAAAGAGACTTCCGGAGTCCTTAGGGGCTTGAATCACTACGTGTTTCCCGTCGCATGCTCCGAGACAATTAGGGCAGTCCCACTTTTCTTCAAAGTCGTCAGCTATGCTTAGCCACTCATCCCTGAATGTAGGAGCCTGTAAAGATAATTTTATGGGCAATAAATTGCGTCTATCTCATTCAAAAAAGTGAATACAAAGAAGCATTGTCCCGCTGAGTGCTTCTGTATTTAAAAAGTATCCATTCCCCTTGCTCTTGACAGTGAACCAATAGCCAATGTTATAACCTTCGTAAAATTTATCTATTCATTACAGGGTGCAAGAAATAACAGCGGAGAAGGGGAAAGCGCAAACCAGGAGGCAATGGATGAATAGAATACCCTCAGAGTTCTACGTGCCGCCAAAACCCTTCCGCAAACTTCCCAATCACTTCTTTCCCTCGCCCACTAGCAAATCAAAGTTTCGTAGGCACTGAAGTGAATTTTTAATGATAGCCATTCACTTTCTGGTCTTCCTGATCTTTCCCTGGTCTTCCCCGTTCCTTTATTCCCCGAGGATTCACTGGTTTCCCCGTCCTACCCTTGGTTTTTCCGTTTACCCGCCACTTTCCCACCTTATTTCTGTTCCTCACCCCCCTTTTTTCTCAAACTTGTAAAATATATAAATTTGATGTGCTCTCTACCAAATATGTCTTGTACTTGATGATGGCTCTGTGAGTCTTGAACTTGATGATGGCGTCGTACGCATTAAAATACCTTAAGGAATAGTGCAATTGTTGTTTATGTTTTAATATAACTCATACCAATTGTTGCAAGAGGACAGTAACACTACCGAGACTATCAAAAGGCCTTTCAGGTATCTTTCCGATCTCTCCACGCGATCCAACTCTGTAGAATAGGGCACCAGAAAGAGATAACATAGCAGATGAGTTAATTAAATATGGAGGGGAAACAAGGTATGGTGAATCGTATTATAGGTTGAAAAGGATAATATAAGGTACCAATGACACACTACTGCTTTACTTGGATATTCGATGCGCGGCGTGTGCGCATACCACACGCATAAATTTCCAATATGTCATTTTCAAAACGGGCACGCACGTAGCAGGACATTATTTTCGCCCTATCTTTCGTGTTTTACGAAATAACCCACCAATTTTATTTTTGTTATTGAAACATAAAGGTTTAAGCTGTGGTAAAATATATTTTTCTAACCAGAATGAGTTGTCAAACAACGCTTTTTTAAGCACCAAAAAATAGCAACATTTTCTGCTTTCCGTTTTTGTTGCTCCATTTTCACAAGATTGTGCACTAAAGTTTAAAGATCATGTTCTCAAGGTACAGCTTTGCATCACTTCTATTCGGAAAAATTAAGTTTGACCATATCTAATGATTACTTAAGGAGTAATTACGCCAAAAACATGGCTCAAAATTTAAAAAATTGGAAAAATTAAAGTCACCTAGGAACTCAGAATAAATGTCTAGGAATCCAAAAGTTAATATAAAGCACATATTGATTTCTTTTAATAGAAAGTTGTCATAATTAAAATATGACCACTATATCGTAAATTATTGGAGATACAGTTCGGAGATGAGGCCACCACTTTGCGCTAATTCGTGATATTTGAAGTGTCATTACATTGACATTTAAAATGATTATCGAAGACTAATACTTGGCAAATCGTCATTCCACATTGTATTCTTCCTTTGTGCCAAAATTGGCAGAAATCGGAGATGGTCGAGGCACGGCCTTGGTTCAGTTAGCGTGGTATCACCCAGCAATCAACCATTATGGTAGTCTTCATTTGTAAGCAAACATTTTTTTCCGCGAGTTTCTTTTGAAGCACCACATAAAATTGTGCCATTCAGTTGGACAATGAAGTGTGTAAAAATTATTGTAATACGAATTTGGAAAGATATGCCGCATCGCACCTAAAGTTTCGGAATTTCGCCAATTTTTGCTGGTTTCCGGTCATTCCTGACGATACGGAGCTGTCCGCAATTTAAATTTCTTTTCTGTAGCTTCCAACGACACATCATAAATTTGAATTTTCCAATCTCGACTATTTTCAATTTCTGTCACGTAGTTCCCGAGATACGGCCATGAGAGTGAGCGCATGCCACCAGAGATGAATTACAGTATTAGGAACCTCACACAGAACTTTAACCAGAGTAGCTGGGCGTGCCCCCTCGCGTCTCTCTTGGAATTAACTAAATTCGCTACAGCGTCCAGTCGCCTAGTGTCTTATCCAACCCCCCAAAAATTTTAGAAAAATATGGTAAAAACCATTTTAAGGTTTTTTAATTTTAATAGCTTGTGACAACTTCATTGATTGCCTCAAACCTCATGAGGAATTGCTGAAGAGCAGTCTGAAAATTCACATTGGTAGTCAGACACGGCTTTCATCATATACTGTAATTTATAATATTTTTTTTAATTCTCTAAAAATGGTATATCATTTTCTCTCTTCTTTTTGTGGAAGCAACGACATCGCTCAGTAACATCATGAACTTACTATCGCGCGCGCTGTTACCCAGTCAGAGGGTTGTCCGTAAGACGCGCGAGGAATTGCCTACAGCAAGCATTTACCGGCGGGGGAAAACTACTTCGCTCGTAGTAACATACTGTAGTAAACAATAAAAATTGCTGCACTCACCAAAATATAACCAGAGGCATTTTTTTCACCACTTTTCATCAACTTTGTCAACACATTTCTCGGCTTCTCGACGAAAGAAACAAGTAGCGCTTAAAACCATTCTCAACTCGGTCTCTGAAAATTTGGCACGAAGAGGAATAGCGGCGGTATGTTTCCAGATCTAAAATGACAATGACGACCATTCTTAAAAATGACCCTTTCTGCCACTATTTACCGAGACATAATGACTCTTGCACAGTGATAGGAAACCTGGTTTTCCCCCGCCTGTAAATGCTTGCATTAGGTAATTCCTCGCGCGTCTCGAACAACTCTCTGACTGAGCAACAGCGCGCACCTCTCCCTCTCTCTTCCAGGCATGCTCCTGGCAGTTCAGCGCGCTCTTTTTCCAAAATAAATGTTAATCGATATTGATTTACCAACGATTTCGTTTTTTTTTAAGATTTTATAAGTGGATTCATGATGATGAACTCGATAGCTTGAAGAAGGTTCAAACGGCGGTTTTCTGGGATGCGCGGAACGGAAAATAACGCAGTCTTACAATTTCATCAATAACTAAAATACTAATGCACTAAATAATATGAAACTTTGTATAATTGTTAATAAAGATCTTTGCTAAGATATTTTTAAGAAAATTTCTATATCTTGATTGGTGTTGTTATTAAAAAGTCGTAAATGCGATCCATCTGCCCGGTACCCGGAAAAATGCGCTAAAATTCAGATTTTAAGCACACACTGAAATCAATATAAACGGCAAGAAGTTTTATATACCATAAATAAACGCAGAAATCAATAAGCTTTGATTTTATGTACTTAATTTTACAATCGATTAAGCTGTATATGAGATATTAGTCTTCAAACTCGAGTGATGGAATTTTGCAACGGATAGTAGTCTCCATCTGTTCCCAACCACTTTGCACAACTAGGTCCTATGAAACTGACATTTAAATATTAAATATCCTTATAACAATAACGATGCGTCTTTACTGGGGTGAGATTGAGACTGACTGAGGCAGTCCACTCTTCCATATAACCCCTCACCGAAAAAATACTTGAAATCATTGTAAAGAAAGATTTATATATTTGGGGGAAAAACGTAAGGAAATAAGGAGGTGATATCCATGACGAAAAAACTCACTGCAGGAATACACACGCATGAAGGGGAGTGTAAAAAACCTGTGAAAACCTACCGACAGATAAGGCTAATGTAACTCCAATAAAAAACGACGCAAGAAATGCACATGAAAAAATAATTATAATAAATGGGTAAATTACACATAATTGTAAGATTTAAAAAATAATAAAAAAAAGTATAATATAAATGACAAAATTTAATAAATGAGGAAATAAAAGAAAGACCAATGAATAAATAAAAATAAAGATGAATCAATAAATGAAAAAAACAAGAATAAATAACAATAACAAATAATTATATACAGTAAATCGATAAGTAAAAAGTAAGTCTAAAAAAATTAAATAGAATCAAAATAGTTACAAATAATTAGCAAAAGAAAGTTTAAGCAACGTTATATTAGGAAAAATTTCAGCTCAGTATAAAGAAAGAATTTAATTTATTTTTTATTATAATCGATCCATGGAACATGGCCATTCGTTGAGATTACAGGGAAATTAAATTACCCTAATAAATACGAATCGGTAAATTCCGTCAGAATTTTTGTCAATTATAAGATTCATCCACGGAGAAGTGTAAACGGTGTTCACGGTGTAAAATTCACGGTGTAAAGCATATTAGAAATCGGTAAAAAAAATTACAGCGCATTCTAGACCAAGAGAGGCGCTAGTTGAGAAGAGTCAAAGTGGTTCACGTGAATTAGCGCCGCGCGTGCAATTGTGTAATTTGTTGTTGCTACTTTTTAAGGTTAAACTGTCTTCTGTCGAGGCGCATGAACAGTAACATAAGCCGGAGAAGAAGGTTAAGAGTTCCATTTTCCTTCAAGCTGGGCATCGTTCTGGAAGAGAACCATTTTTCTTGGATTTCCTCTTGAATTAAACCCACTAAATTATTAGAACCCCATATATTTCTTCTTCATGATCAAATCTATTAAGAAATTATTATACGGATTTAGTCTTTTTGTCCGGGCGCTCACACTAGAGGTACTAATGACTAAATGTATGACGAAATTGAAAGTTTAATAACGTTGCTCCGGTGCAAAATATGCTGGGAACTTCTCAAGTTAGGGATGTTTTTGCCCAAAATATCGCAGGAATGATTCATATGGACTAATTTCTAACAAAAATTGTACGTTCTATTTCTCACAAAAGTACTATGAAGCTAAACTTGAAATGTAGATTATATGCCGAGGCGAAAAAGCATATACTTGAGGCGAAAAAGCATATACTTGAGGAGAAAAAGAAAATTCCTTGGTACATCTTTCTTAACAATCAATGGTCAAAGTGTATATTTTCGGTTTAAGTTAATATTGCTGGTTAGATGTAATGTAATGAAAAAGGTGTGTTAACAGCAACGCACCAAGGTGAATGGGATACTTTCACGTGCATGATATCCTCGGATATTGCATCAGTTAATTTCTAACACGATAATCTGCGAATAAAGGAAAATCATTCTAATTTGCGTCACTATGATGAATCGATACGTGCACGGTATTGTGAAGTCCTTTGTAAATAGATTCTAGACCACCCTTTTAGCATTATTTCAACATAATACGAAAATTCATATTCAATATATGGTCTTAATATGTGCTTCATGCTATTAGCGAGCTGGACGTCATCACCCATTGCAATTATACCTGGGAGGGGTCATGTGACGTCCCCTAGTGGAGTGTGTAGCTCGTTACGATGCGGAAGCGTGTTGTTGATAACCTTGAGCTGTGTTAGAAGCGACTTCGATCCCTACTAGCTATCCAAAGCTGAATTTCTATCCAGAACACGATGAAATAAACTGATCAATTGATAATGAAATGATTCCGACTTTATTGATCTTCATTATCCGTGGTTTTTTTTCGGAAGCCAACAGATGGAAAAGCACGGTAGCCTCACAACTGAAAATAATTAAATCATTACGAGTAAAGAAGGCATTATTACATGATATAAGCTACTCAGTCCAATTCCAATATTTATTGATACATTTGTCTACATTTACATGTATTTCAAATTACAAATATTATCAAAATTTAAGTGAGACTATGAAGGTAAATATGATTGATATCAATATTTGGGATATGGAGGAATGGCTTGTTGGGATAAGAAAGGAGTGAGGAGCTATTGAATACGTATTGAATTATGACTTCAATTAGTGACGAATCAAATATTCCTTACCGTACTAATAGAGTACTCTTTAAACGTACTATCATGCGCGTGAAAAGATTATATACCGATAATATTATCCCCTACATGGGATGTTGTAAATTGGTTTGCTCATTACTGTAGGGGTTTCATTTATCGCTTTAGTATATGAATTATTTCACAAATAATATTAAAAGAGTTGATTGTGGCTCTGGCAAAGGTGGGGTGGATATGAGAGACTCGGCGCTCAACTGAGTCAAAAACTGATAGGAGGGTCATCATTCTTAACGCTCTGCTCCTGCTCCTGTGGAGTACATTGAATTAAGGGATTGGGTGAGTGTGTAACAGATTTTCAAATATTGCAGCATTGGAGGATTGATAAATCAGTTTGAATCGGGAAACCTTGCATACTCATTTAAACGTATGCTCCTCTCCGTAGAGCAACTCTCGTAATGCGAAGTCTTACGAATGTCATTACAATTGAAGTATTCGAACACGAATCGATGGTAACTTCTTATTACTCTTCTGAGTAAGACTTTACTACGAGAAGAGGAGCTTGTACGAGCGCCATCTGGTCCATGCTTCCGTGAGTACGACTGCAACTGTCGAATGGTGGCATATTTAATATCATAATCCGAACTTTTGGATCTACATCAAAGTACCGATAAAATTGGTGGAGCGAATGCCGCAGTGGCTTTCAAACATGCTGGAGCTTCTTCCGAAGCAAGTGCGTTGGTCTAAGTTCATTGATAGCAGCTTGTCCTCCGTTAAAAGAGGCGCCTTCAAGTCAAAGTGATGTCGGTCCCATTGTGGTCGGAATATAGAGGCAGGATGCTGGCGCTAAAATTACTATGTACTCAAGTCGGTCCTGCGTTACTATTGGCCGAGAGGTTGAAGAGTCTTTTCCATGTCGTGGCCAGTGAGTACCCGCCCTCCCTGTTGGTGTTTCCCGGTTTTCATTATTTTATTCGCCTCTGGTATTACTCCGAGAAAATAGTTGCTTTCCTTAGCGATCATCTTGGTGATTTCTTAGTGATTCTTTCACGAAGAAAAACTTACTTTTGAGTAATTTTTAAGTTACTTCAAGTTCAGTAAAACTTACTTCTACGAAAGTTTATCTTAGTGAACAATCACAACTTGGTTTCATCACTGCCGAGGCAACCTTCCATTCTTTCTAGCCGTCTGTACATATGCTCACCGCAGCTGGAGTTTGTAGATGGAGCTTGCCTCTAGCACGGAATGGTATTGTTTGTGCGATTAGTGGTGTTTTCGACCTACAGCGTTAAGAGACGAGCTGGCGTGTGTAGCTCTCAATCTGAATATCTGTATTTACATTTACGAAATACCATATAAGCCGACACAAGGATGTGTGGCAAGGGATGATTCCACACTAGGCGTGCAAGTGTGATGAGCCGAAAATGGTGGACAGGTAGGTAGCATACAGGCGCGTCGCACAGTGGGTTTCACACCTTCCATTTCTCTCTCCACCCCTTCTACCACTAACTGCTCTCTTTACGAGTCCTCATGTGCGTATCTCCGCCACCAGTGAATTTTTCCTCATGACTATGGGAAGCGTTCAATGAAACAACTAAGCAAATTACGAGAAAGGTTTACAATGACCCCCATCTTTCACAGTCACAGGCGATATTTACGTTCAACAACAGTTAGCCTTGAAAGAGAAGCCTCCATAAGGAGTTCAATTATCCCATCTGACACACAGAGCGAGATTTACGTTCTTTTACTGTTAGCCTTGGAAGAGAAACCACCAGAAACTGTGGCCAAAAAGGAGATGTTCTTTTTGATCAATTTATGACATCAATAAGCCCTTATATCACAGTGAAGTGACCGGCGACATTAGGTAAGCTTTCCACAGTTTTTTATGGTTTCAGGTACAAGCCCGAATTGTAGGTATTTCTGGCTTCATATAAAGTGTTTTTTCCTGATTTCAAGCATTCCGATGAATTTCTTACTACGGGCTAGCTGATCCTTGACGCTCCTCTGGTAAGTTTTTTCCACACTTACTTAGTGATGTGCATTCTACTTCTTGTTTATAGCAACTACAGCTACTACGATCAGTTGCACAGAAAAAAAAGCCATTGTATTCTAGATTTCCTACATTTAAGAACTTCTTCGTTTTGGCGATAAAGTTATTAAGTTTTCAGAGTGGGGATAAAAATAATTAAGACTATCAATTAATCAACCTGCTGTAGTAATTGATAGGGTTATCTTTAGGTTGAAAAGGAGTTTGCCTATCTTTTCTCTTATTCATGCAAAGCAAGTTTTCGTCATTTATATAGTTTTCAATCCAGCAAAAATATTAATTTTCCTTAGATGCTGGAAAATGTTAAAAGTAATTTTGATGACGGCATTCACTTACAATATAAGGCTCTAAAACTCCAGCGCTTCCCGGTTGAAGTCGGTTTAATTCGTCACAATGATAGAGGTAATTTTATCAATCTTCTACTGAGAGCCTTGAGCCCAACAAGTTTGGATGCTATGCCGCAATGACGTATCTTCCTTATCTTCTCCCTTTACTCGCACGCTCGACAGATGAGCCTAAAAAAACATGACTGACCGGTTGCAAATTCAATTATTCCACTTCAAACAAACGAATTTTGGTGAGTAATACGAATATGAGCCAATTTTAACTTCTCCTTTAGAAATTTCTAATTATTCAAAGTATTACTTCTTTCTCTTCTGCGAATGCTGCTTGAAGACCATTTAATTCATGGAGAAGGCAGCTTATTTCAAGAAGCAAGATTGTCTGGCATAGACGACATTTCACTGAAATCGGTCGAATATTAACTCGAGTTCGGCAAATATATTATCAAAATTTTATATTGTACGCTGGAAAAGATATTGCTGGTCATCATGTGGTAGTATTCAATGTATTCACGAATTTCTAGTAGGTTCCGATGGAGTCATTGTATTATTACCCTCAATATTTGTTTAGCGATTTCTTGAAAAAGTATTATATTATGATAATCAAATTCAGTCATACGATCCAAGAAGGTGTTTTCCTTATTTATGCAAGGGAGCTTGCAAAACATTAAAATGAAGCATGCCGTTGAACGAGCAGTTTTAGAATGTGTAGAAATGGGAAACATCTGTTACAGAGTTCGAGACGACATATTGCATTGCAACGTCACAGTGAGTTTTCCACATTGCCGTCCATTTTAGTGGCGCAGTTATAGTTTGGAGCATCATAGTTTATCAAGCCTAGATGATAATTTTCTGATTTAATTCTTTCGATGAAAAAGGAATGACACTCCAAACTTAAATGTGAGACAGTTGCTTCGGGCTTTTAGGAAGTGATGCGCAACCCTATCCTTGGAGTGATCAGATGCATTTTCTGATTCACAGCCTTTGTAAGTTTCTTAGTTTGTGATTCTCTGACTTGCATTGAATTGTTTTAGCAAGAAAAAACAACATTCCCAAGAGTAGGAACTGTCATTATATACGTGTCTCCTTTTCGGACATATCCCTAAAAATCGTACTTTCTACGACTCGAAAGTGTATCGAAAACCTCATGACCCCATTTTTCCATGATTTTTTCCATAATATCTATTGGCTTACCGACATAGTATTGATGCCTACCTACTTCTTTCATTATTTTCATAGAAATTAATACTGACAGCCGAATTCATTGATTTCAGTTAAAAAGCGCTAGTAAGTAAGGCGACTTTCTTCGGCGGCTACTAAGAGTACTTCGTCGCATTCTTAAAAATGGTATTCATTGATCCTTTTCAGTGACCTACTAGAACCTACCGATTTAGTACACTACTATCACCACTATCGTAGCAGATCATGTAAATTTAGGCAGCGACTGCCCTAAAAACAATGAATTAACGCCTGGCAACACTGCTACTGGCTTCATTTTACGTTAATTCGCATGTTATGCATTAATATTTCTTATTCAATAAATTTCAATCAAATCAATAAATAAAAATGCGATTGTTATTACACTGTGTATGTAAGAAATGCATACTTATTCCCTATTCTAAAAATATTTTCATATATATTTTACTTTGAAATATTTTTAAATCGGAAACGCGTCTGCAATATTAGGTTTTTTATCCTGTTTTCTACAATATCTCGAAAAATAATTCTTTTAGATGAAAAAAGCCAGAGGTAATCGTCTTCATCCTTTTCATAAATAGATACGAAGCAATATAATTGACAATGGACGAACAAGAAAAAGTACCAATATCGGGAATTTTAAATAATTGTGTATTCTACAATGGCGCTATTGTTAAATGCTCTAGTTTGTGATTTTTTACATTTCCATCAAAATACCGACTAATCTTCTTTGAAAATAAATTTTTATTGTATAGAAAAATACGGAATCACATGCTTTTCTTAATATTTATTGTTTGCATGATGTAGAAATATTTGAGGAGCGCAAGGTGTATTTCTACGTGCGCTTCGGTCGTCAAGAGGTAGGGTAAAAAACGCGTAATTGAGAAATTTTTCATGAATGATTTATTTTTGATACGTTTGCGAAATCGAAGGGTAAAAAATAATCGTTTGAAACAATGAGAATTTTTCCTAAATTTTCTTTCGTTTGTGTTTACCTCGACTTGGTACGACCAGTCGCTATAATTTAATTATGCAAAAAGAAAAGAAGACTTCCAGCGAATAAAGTGACCACATTTTGAGTCCCTTTCGGGAACAGATTCTGAGGGTAGCCTCCCAAAGAAACATTAGATTTTATATTAATACTTCCAACACTATTTGAGAGCAAATATTTATAAAAAATCAAGGGTGTTAATCCAAAAGCTAGTATATCAGCAACTAGTCATCTACTGTTGACATTAATGTATAGGAAAAGTCTTTTTAAATCCTTTTTTTGCTGAAATTATGTTTAGATGCGGCTAAAGGAAAGTCAAACAAGACTTTTTATTGCCATTCTAAAATTTTCAGCATTTTATTTCAATTGATACTAATAAAATATATCAGAGACACACAGCTGAAAACCGTTGGAAATGTATTTAAAAAGTGAAATGTGAAATAAATTTACATTTTCGTCATTCAAATTCATTTCAAATATATCTTCAACAATCAGCTGATTTTTGTACATAGAGGTCGTCAAGTGTATTACATAAAATTCTCCTCCGCCATTTTTCACCTCAATGTACTCTCTGCAGCAACTTAATTCATCCTTTTATTCGCGCGAATTCAACTGCTGCAAATATTTTTTTCAAATAAAATCATTCATGATTAATTATTTGACAAATTATGCACATGATTAATATGAAAATTTTAATCACATCCGTATTTTATACCAGGGTAAGAACAAGAAATCAATTTAAACAGAAAACTGGATGATGGGTCAATCAGCCACTTTGTCCTTCCTGAGCGTGGCGTTGTTGGTTGCAGTATTCAAAACTCCAGGTGCTGAAGGCCAAGTTGTGCGACTCGGTCACTGCCCAACCCCGACAGTGGTTCCATTAAACCCATTCCAACTGAGTGGTCTTTACGTAAGTAGGAAATATTATAGGTATGTACATAAAAGGCGAAGCATAGATTTGAAAAAAAAGAAGAGATTTCTTAATCCCATGCATATAGTCCTTTCAATTGTCATGAGTGGGACAGTTGGACCCTGTTTTTATTTATAATACAAGCGGAAGGTACCCGTTGAAATTCAAAGGGTGTGAAAAACATTGAATTTACTTTATAAGAAAACCACTAAGCCTGATGAATTCTGTCAGCGTGGTCATTTGAGGAGTTTTTAACCTGTCTGGTACGTTGTGTTTGCTGTAGTAGGCACGCTGACCGTTTTCCAGGTGCACGTAGAGATGAGTGACTCTTGGTCCTCTTTCATGCACGGGAATCCCAAATGGGCCACGCAGACGCATTACTACTTAAATAGCACCCAGGTTGATAGATGGTCACTTCGTCCCTCCGGTTCTCGAGCCGTCTTCTGAGTGAATTAACAGCTTGATCGCTTCCCTTGTGTACAAAAATCTATTTACATTCAATGACCTCATTGAGTTGCGCTATTTAACGTAGATATATGCATTGAGCATCTTAATCCGGATCGAAGAGTAGGGTACAATCCAGCGGTTGACAACGTCAAAAGGAGCTCTTGCAGCAGCCGCCATGTTTATTTGACTTATGAATCTTCCGAATTGCGCCTTCGTATAAAGCGTAGCCATAATCATTGGTTTGGTGGCAAAATCAAAAATCTATGGCGATTCTTCAATTCAATTCCGATTTTCATGCACGATTGTCCTTCATTGAGCAGAATTTCCCGTTCTTCTTTCGGGTAAGAAGCATGAAGTGACGTTATTATAATTTCCGCCATCTTAAAACAAATTGAAGCTTCGAAACAGATGGGTCTATATTTGAACCATATTTATAGCTGGTTACCTGTCCATAAGTTGGGTTAGGATGATAATGGTGCGGTTCTCAGCATAGCCCGAGAAACACCACGGGGAAGTGACCGACATAGTTTCCCATTTTTCTTGATATATCAATTTTTGTATTTCTGTTTTTTATTTTATTTTTGTTTAATGAGTGTAAAGACTGATCATCATTAAATCATCTGTATCAAATCATTAGAAAATAGACTTATACACTATATTAACAGCTTTCCCAGCCAGCCAGATTTTCCCTTTCCCAAATTTGTCGCCAGCCAGAATGCGGCATTCTTGGGAACATCTAGGAGCAGCACACACTGCGTAAGACTGGTTTCACGATAGGAAATATTTGGCTGACGATTGAATTTGTTACAGCCACAAGTACTCCGCCGCAGACTCGGTTAATTCTATGTTTTCTATAAATGGTGAACTATTCTGGGAACACTTTTCTGTCTGAAATAGTTCGTCAGCCTACTTTACATTGACTAACACGTACATTAACTTGTCTGTCTCTCAACGATGGTAGAAAACGGAGTATGCCACGTTTTACCATTACGTCCTCGTAAAATTATTAGTATTAATTTCACAACTCCTATGTAAAACATGGAAACAACCTTTTAAAAGTTATGGCCGTTTGTTATTTATGTACGTGTGAAAACACATGTATATCTACATATTACCCTGCAAGCCACCATAATGGTGTTTGGCAGGAGATGACTTATCACCTATATGAACTGCAGTGAAGAAAATTACTTCCTCCAACAAGTACCACATTACCAGTGTACTACAAATGCTACAGATACTACTAAAATAATCCACTTTGTTAATACTAGAACGAGACAAGAGACATGCAGGGAACATGGAAATCATGTGTTATCACTACTCGGCAGATGTAAAAACATGAATTGGGTGAAAAGCATGGATGTTGATTTTGAGGTCATAGTTATTTGCTCTTGACGTACGCACTGAAGACACTGAAACGGTTAGTTCTCGACCTCCAGTTAAATGCGTCTAGTACTCGCTTGATATGCGTGGCAAAACTCGTACTGCCAAAACTCGTACTCGTATTTTAGGTGTTCTACGTACAAAAGTGGGTAATGTTTCATGCACAGATTCGATGGAAAACGTGTAAGGTAGTTACACAAGACATATCCGTTTGTCATTGATGGACGCGCAACAGACACGTGAAGCGTCTCATTGATATGGCTCAATTCACATAAAAAAACAATAAGTAGACAATATATGTTATATTCACGCACATTTGTTAGTATTTATTAACAATTCCTATGGCAAATATGGAAGGTACCTGTTAGAAGTCGCAGTCACTTGTTCTTGATGTACAGGTAAAAACACGGTCAATGTCATGCCGAAAGAAAACAAGGAAGTGTTAATACTTTTTGGACTACTACATGTGCAGTGAAAAGTGAAAGACGCGGAAGTTAACTTTTGGAAGTTAAAGTCGTTTGCTATTGATGAACGCGCAATAGATACGTGAAACGTCTTATATCTGTCGCTGAATTCCGATAACAAATAAAGAAGATATCTATAGAATGTTACATAGCTATAAAATTGATAGTTTCTTGAAAAAAATCCGATCTAGTAAAACTAGTAAAAATTATAGCCTTTTGTTATTTACCTAAAAACATATCGGAAATGTCCGGCGAAATTGCCTCCATTATGGATACAAATAGCCCTGAGCTAATGCTTGTTGTAAATGTATTCTCTTTTAATATCCTTATATGAATACGAAAATCCCTTCCATATTGAGTGGAATATTGCATACGTTTCAATTTTCTCCTTGAAGGAGCAATCTTAACCCATTCAGTATTTGACGTGAAGAAGTGCATGCTTGTTTTGGTGAGGATATGAAACTTATTTTATTGAACAGGGATTGACGTAATTGTCTCTTAAAAGAGTGCGTATTAACTTAACTAACTTAACCTTAACCTAAGACGATAGAACATCGAAACTTGGACCAGAAATATTATAGGGGTGGGTAATATTTGGTTGATTTTCACAAAAACTCATTTACTTATTTTCGCAAATATTCCATCAGCAAGTAAAACGTAGTTTTTCAAGGCTTATCGATGTAGTGAACCACAATTTTGACCAAGAATAAAAGACTTAAAATGACTGAGTTTACCATCGAAATTTCAATAATCCGTCATAATACTTCCTGTTCTAAAGTAGTCGTTATATACTATACAAAAGATAAAATAATATCGGATCATGATTTTACAAGTATTTTCTGGAGGAAATAAAAGTTTCTAGCAGATTTAAGCCAAGCTAATTCAATGATGTGCTGAGTAATTTTTATCTTAAATACTTACAACTCCCACATCCGAAAAAATTTAGGATTGACCAACTGAAATTAGTAAACAGAATGCCGAAACTCCATTAAAAATATTAAAATTAAAATTATGCTAATGTAAAGTATAAACCTCACCTCAGGATACATATGGCTGTAGATGCATCTACAATATTATAAATCGCATCACTGAAACGAGACGAATATCATCGTAACGCGTCTCGGTGACGAATAAGGTCATATTATAATGGCTTATCCCCCTTGCATCGAAATGAATGTCATAAATGGATTCGCACCGAGCGTTCAAGAGAAAAGTCAGCATGATCAGCATCTCAGTGCCATGTGGGTCGCTGACGGCTTGACCGATGTGTGAAAATCTATCTTCGAGTGTCTAGCATGTAAAGTGGTTTTTGTCAGCGAAGGGCGTAGTTCGTAATGTGGACTGTCTTATCGATCCGCATATTTAGCATTCGATTGTAAAACTTTCCAGAAGTTGTCGTTTGTTGCAGGAAGATTCTGTGGTTACCGTGTCCCTAAAAGTATACTCAAGCAGAAAATAACAATTAAAATCAAGGCGATAACAAAAAACCATGATGAGGGTGGTCGTTTGAGCACTTTATCACGTGAGTACGGTTAATTACAATCAACAATATCGATAATAACTAAACAGAAAGAGCATCTGAGAAAAATCAAAGTGTCCGACGAATCCAACACTTAGCAGAAAGGAAGAAAGCCTATTTTCGAAAACGAGAGATTCCTGTTTTAATGGATTAAAAAGAGGGGTTTGAGGGTTTACACTGTTCCTGGACATACTTATGTAAGAAAGCCAAGCAGATTTTTGACTATCTAAGGTCTCAGGGGCCTTCGACAAGTTCTGTCCGCTACGAAGACTGCAAAGCGAGTGCAAAGGTTGATTCGATCGTTTCGGAGGAAGTACGAGCATTGAATGTATAATAAGGGACGGCACTACTGCTGGCACAGATAGAGAAGCCGCACAAAAATATTTTAGGCACTTAATGAACTCATAGAAAACAAAGGTTACTGCTCACAACAGATGTATAACGTAGATGAGACGAAGCTATTACGGATAAAAATGCCCGAGAGGACTTATATCACAAAGGAAGAGAATTTCTTGTCTGGTCCTAAGCCCATGAAAGATAGGTTAACGTTTTTGTTGGGAGCTAATGCTTCAGGTGACTTTAAACTGTGGCCTATGTTCGTCTATCACACAGAAAATCCAAGAATCTTCAATAAATATGAAGTTGACAAGTCTAACGTGAGTGTCTTTTGGCGTTGCAATAGGAAACCGTGGGCGACACGCTCAATACTTATCGAGTGGGTGTTAACGGAGTTCAGCCCCTCACTCAACATTTACCTCGAGAGAATCCAATCACCACTTAAAGCGATATTGGTGTTGGACAATGCCCCAGGCCACGATCAAATGCCGCCGCATCCCTCGAGGTGGAATTTGGCTTCATTAAAGTGCAATTCCTCCCTCCCAATAACACCTCTTTGCTCCAACCAATGGATCAGAAAGTTATTGCAAATTTAAAATAAATGTATTAAAAAAATATTGTTTGCCAATTACTTCGATGAGACCAGCAGTCACGATTGCATCTAACAGAAATATTTCCAAAATTCTCAGTATTATAGATTGTATTCGGTTAATCGTGGAGTCTCGGAATGAATATTCCACCAGATACCTCAATTCTGCTTGGAAAAACATTTAGCCGAAAGTTATTCACGATTAATCAGGGTTTGATGAAGAGCACGCAATACACGAAGAATCCATCCATATGGATTACCTGGAGAGAGAGCTGGTAACAGCAGAGCTCCAAGAATCGAAGAAAATAGCTAAAGGAAAAAACTGCAAGCGGCACGATAACGACGATGGAAATACCGTGATTTTTGAGGACATTAAAGAATTACTCGTTGCCTGGGGCACGGTTGAAAGTATTGCATAGAAATATCCTGGCATAGAAAGGACTGAACTTTTATCGTGCAAATATAAAGATTAAGTGTTTAGACACTGCAAAACACTTCATATAGAGAGACGAATATACGACCTTACATCAAATTTTTAAGTAAATATTGTAATTATTTAATATTTATTGGCTCATTGACTGTTATTGAAACAGAGGTCATAATAATTGCCCGCTGAAAGTTCAACTTATCCTCGGCAATACTTCCATTACAATAGTTTTGTCCTCAGTGTTCTAAATGCGTATTACACGTTGTCCTACTTGGTAAACGGATGTCTTCAAGAAGATTGTTGGTCCCTAAAGTAAACAACAATCCCCAAAATACTCTTCCAGCCCTGATGAGTCAGTCCAGCTGTTCCGAGGAAAGTGTTTTGAGTGAGTTTTCACCCCCGCTTTTCAGTCAATTGTAATTTGCTATTTAATCTCGGAGGGACGTCCTTGACGGGACGAAGATATCGGGGCTGCCGGCTTAGCGTAAGGAAAAATAAGAGCATCAGAAGCAATACACTTGCTGGAGATGACGACGACGGGCTAGCTAGACACGTCAGCTGTTCCGAAAAGTGCTGCGAGTAAAAAACTCCCCTTTGGTGCCATCGAGAGTCATGTTCGACTTTCTACCTCCACGGGAATGCAAAGTGGGCGATATTTAACAAGCTGGCACTGCGTAAGGAGAAGGAATGTCTTTGAACCAGAGGACAGCCGAGCGACATGGCGATATGCTAGAATATTATTATTCACGGAAAAGTTACTGACAATTCCTTCACTGTCGTCTGTTACCATAAGCTATTCACCTCTCATAATTAGCCTATTTCTACCATAACTTATTACTTGTACATAATTTCAATAAGTTCACAACGCCTTTATACATTGAAGCTCGTTTGTTTCAGTATCGTGTAGGTTATTGCGATGTAGAGATGATGGCTCGAGGAAAAAATAAAGACGCCTGTTTACTGATGCAGAGATTTCGCACAGGTATGGCTAAATCATAGCCCACCTTCTCTAATCATTGGTGGAAAATGCGATGGTATATAAAGTCGCTGAGATGGTGTCGCTTTTAGATGGCGAATACGAGAGTGAAGTGGTACATCTTGCTGAGTAATGCAAGGAAAATCGATGTGCAGGTAATATACATATTTGAATTAAAGTCGAAGTGTTAGTTAATTAACATAAAAATCATTACAGAAAAGTAAGAACCTGAACTAGATTGAGTACGACTGAACACACTACCACGGATGTAATAGAAACGATCCCGCGGCCGCTAGAATGCTGGTTCACTTAACGATGGAATTCAATTAACGAATGGTCCCGTGGAACCGATTAATATCGTAAAGCGGGGGTCTACTGTACTACATTTATTATGCGGGACAGCTAGACGGTCTGGGGTAAATTCACGTTTTACGATAACAGTCCTAGTCCATTGTGCGAATGTCCACATGATGGCTCCTCAAACATTTAGATATCTTTCTGGCTAGTGGTAGATATGAAAAAAATTAGGTTTTAATTGTATAAGAAACTTAAGCCATGAACGCTAGACACGATGTGATGCGACGGTGACGGGTGCCATTGTTGCATTAAGAATGTCGTTCGGATCGTGTATTAAAATAGAGAGGGAATAGAAAGACGAGATATTTTTGCTCCGCACTGCATAAGTTACACATGCTGTGCTTTTCCATGACTATTTTTATTATTTCTATACAATATCCTATTTATACGTTGAGAATTGACTACTGTGAAAGCAGCTTTGCTTTGAATGAATGCTGATATTTACTCGACGTATGTAAGTGTCATAAGCTATGAGTCAGGCTCTGGCAGGCGTCTCTGTGTGGATATATTTAATGTACGTATTCATAAGGCTGACAAGTACATAGTACTTCTCCAAAGAATATTAATCATACGTGTTTAACCATTTTATTCTGTTCCTCACGCTATTCAAATTGAAGTTTTGGCAGCGTCCAGAGGACTTTGTTTTTATTATGGTAAACAATAGCCTCCAGCTGCTACTGGCTGTGAATGTTTACTCTTTTATTATACTATTTTATACAGAAAATGCTTTTCTTTATCGATTTGACCATTGAATAAGTTTCTTCAAATTTCAGCGATATTATACCATTCAGCCTTTCACGTGTAGCAGTGCATCATTATTTGATATGAATAAGAAAATATTTTGACTGAATAAGTATTCTTGCGATTATCTCTTAAAACAGTGCACATTTAACCTTTGGTAAAGATGATAGAACATCAAACCTTGGAATTGAAATATATTAGGAGATAGAAATACAGGGTGCACCTGCAGTAAAAATCATTTTCCTATTTTGCAATGATTCTATCAGCAAATAAAATTTCAAGGTTTATCTATTCAGAAGGCTACAGTTTTGACCATAAATGAAAGTCATAAAAACTTAGTAATTAACATCCAAATTTTAAACTGTATGAAAAAGCTATTACGGAGAATTAATTGAAGAAAAAGTGATAGTGATAACTGAAACTATAAACTATAAACATGGCTATAGAATAAGAGTACAGAAAAATGATAATGGGACGGTATGCTGCGGAATTTAATAATCAAATACTTCAAACCCACTTTGAAGAAAAGCATTGGATCGGCTGACTCAAATTAGGGAAGAGCATGGCGAAAATCCATTCCATTTATATAACATCCTGATAAGTAGGATCATGACCTCCTCTGGGTGCATGAAACTGCAGCAGGAAAAAAGAGTGGGTTGATGAATTTAAGATGTGGAGAAATTTAACATTTCCAAAATCACGGACTTTACTCTTCTCCGAAACACGAATGTAACTATCTTTATATTTTGCCCACGTAATCGGGTAGATTAGAATACGTTCAATTAAGTTTGAAGTCATCCAAGCTGTTATAAAAACACGAGTTGTAAAGAGAATTAAAGAGCTATATTGCGCTGAAGGGAACAAACATGGAGAAAATTAAGAAGCACCTACATAAGAAATCACTAGGACCCTCTAAAAGTAAACCATAATACCATTTATGCATAATATTTATTTAAAATAAAGTTACAGATATCGACCGATAGCGCTTTCATCGATTGGAAAATACTGACTTATGACTGTCGATAATTGAAATAGCAGTTAGTGTAATATAAAAGTCCTTCCGAGAATAATGCTATGGATGTCAAGAGCTAATTGATACGCTCATTAAAATACTGAAATTGTGGTGGTAATACGCTCCGAAATCAATATTCAATTATTGCACCGAGGTATTCTATTATAAGGTTACTACAGCAAGGAGTTTCACGTTACGCAAAAAGCTACAGCAGACGAATTCGTATTTAAGTTATACCACGCGCGAAAAAAGGACACATCGTTCAGAAATTAAACTTAACTGTTAAACAAGTCGAACAATGAATAAGATGACCACCACGGTTATTCTGTGGATCGTTGGCCAAAGCCGAGCTAAAGCGAGTTCGCGTGTGAGTATTCCTACCTACCGACCTATACCCACCCCCCAACCTCGTGTACCTATTGGACCGCTTTCCCGCAAGAGAGCGGAGAACAACCCACTCTGCCCCAGCGTGTGAGAACCAAGGTCTCAGTTAGCTTGGCCACGCCATTGTCTGTGTGGGACGGGGTTCTGATTTGGTCCCTGGCCTGCCTAAGAGTGCAAAGGCTGTGCAATGGCCAGGGGTGTAAAGTGGGGCCCTTAGCCAGGCCAACGAGTGCGTCGGGGGCGGCTAAGGGATCTTTCGTGTACCAGCCGAAGTCTTCTCGACCCCCGGTCCCCCGACCGAAAGCCATTCTCTCCAGGCCGGAACCGCGGACCTTGATTCCCCGGGCGGGGAGGTCCCTTCGGGAAATTGGGTACGTAAGATAGGCTACCGTGGGTCGGGCCGCTCAAACGTTCCAAATCCCTGTCCCTATCACGTCGTCGATGAACCTGAAAAGAACTGTCATCACGTTGGTGTCCTATCAGCATCTGACGGTCGCATCGAAATTGCCGTCCTTATATAGGTAGATATATGACGTCACTGGGCTGCGAGTGGGGGCGGAGATGTGGGGGGGGGGAGGACTTGATCTAACATCGTCCAATCAGGGAGGGGCATTTCCAAAAATTCCTTATATGGTGATCTCCCCCATCGCTAGCTACTAAAGGCCTCTTCCCGCGCAAATAATTATTAATTAGTTAGCATTTAATTTACAAATTATTATTACGTTTATTTTGATTAATTAATTGCCCTGTGATCGTCGCCGTAGTTTTAAAAGCTGTAATCGCAATAATTCGATCTACATATCTGTGACTCTCGATTACGGTATTTTCATCTGTTGATGACATTTTTACATAGTAGAATCAAGTCATGAGTATAACTAAGTCTTTTGTCTGATTATCAACTGTATTTATATCTATTTTTTCGCATAACAATTATTTTTAATTCGTTGCGCACATATTAATGTTCTTCTCTTCTAAATGAATAATCCTGGTTCGTTTTGAGACAGTCTTTGACAAAGTTAATTGTGCACGAGTTTAAGTGCTTGAATATTTTGTTGATCACCACATAAATTTAGCATGTAATCTTCGATACATCTGCATGTACTAAATACCGTCCAAGCCAAGCCACTACGATGTGTAGAACGGGATGATAGATACCAAAGCTTCCTCATCGCTAGCTAGCAAAGGCTTCTTCCCGCGCAACTATTTATTAATTAGTTAGCATTTAATTTACAAATTATTATTACGTTTATCTCTAATTTAATTCCCTGCGATCGCCACTTTAGTTTTTAAAACTGTAATTGCAAATAGTTCAATCTATATATCTGTGACTCTTGATTACAGTATTTTGAATTGTCATTGAAGGAATAATTTAGTAGTAATATGTCATGGAATTGACCAAGATTTGTGTCGGTATACATGGAAGTACCAGTTATCCGGGCAATTTAGCAATGATATTGCAATACATTGGCGAAGGAATAAGTGTGAGAGCTTAGTATATGATACCAAAAACGTATGACCATACACAGAAACGGAAGTGCTCACTCTGACATAAGAATCTCGATCAAAATCGTGTTTCTCGCTGTTGATGCTAGATGAGAAACTTAATTGTACCTTTCGGAAATGCTTTATTTTTCCGCACCACAGAAGAAAATTTCAAAGAAAGAAGCCAAACAGTCTTTAATATTTCCTTCGGTTTGATACGTAATGCGTCCCGTCGGTCAAATGTATCACCGACTCCACATTCATAAAATATTAGCGGATTACACCCAGCAGGCTTTACCTAATAATGAATTTACATCGTCTATTGTAAATATAATACGAATATAAATATAAATTTTACGGACTCACTATAGAAGTCTAGGTATTCATGACTTAAACGGGTGTCTGTATCTCTTTAGTTCAAGGGCAATTCCCATACATTCGAAATCTCGTAGTGCATATAATTGCTTACTCTTCTTTTTTGCGAATACATAGTGATTAGAGAAGCAAAACGTTAGTCATTATTATATTACTTGTGGCAAATCCCCGCATACTCATGTCCATGAATCTTCAAGCCATATAGAATTAGCAGAGTATATTCCGAAGGAAGCATTTATTTGGCGTTTGAACGGTGATCAATGAAACACCAGCAATTAACTGCTGACACGAAAACAAAGCACTTGTAACAAAGCCCGGCTATCCTCCACAATACTAAATAAATTATAACTCAAAGAAAACATTTTCAATAATTGCGCATATAAATTACAAGGTACTCACCCAAAATGATTTTTAACTTGACTTATTGGATCTCGTCCGTGCAATTGACAGCTCTCAAATCACACCAAAATGCACTTAACCACAACAATGAGGTACTGTCCAACGCTGGATTTAAAAGACTTTCAGTACGTAAATGCTGGAAACTAATGTCACCAACTAAAGCATTTTAAACCACGCAAGAATTATTAACAGACACCAAATTGATGTCTGAAGATGGGTATTTTAATCCAATTGTCTAAAATCTATTCATCACAAAAGCCATAATCACTTTCAAACACTTTACAAGATGGAACTTTTTTAGCCTCAAATCCTGAGATATTTCCTGGGCATAACACTCGTTAACATTAGTCAACACTCAACGCCGGCAAGATGAAACTCAATTGGAACGAACACTTCATATGATGCAAAAGAGATTAATTAACCTTGTTGAAGAACAAATATTCACTTCCCACACTCAATTCATGCATATATTCTAACACTGATGTTCAATTAGCGTGCAACAGATAGGGAAACATGAAACTTCATGGAAAGACAAAGAGTTTATGGTATCTGTCATAACGAAGGAATTCTATTTCATAACAGGGTGATGACTCAAAACTAGGATATCATGCAGGAGGACTTGGGTAAACTGAGCTAAGTTGATGGATTTCCTCCCAAACACCATTACGTCATTCCTCAGCTTTGTATTCACCATTGGCCTCCACAACCATTCCGGTCAGTCAAATACAACTATCTCACTTGTAATGACCTCAGCTAGACTTCAAATTTCCCTGGGAAATATAGACATTTATATTTCTGCTGACAAATGCTTTAATACACATATACTCCAAGACGGATTTCGCACAGATGAGGATGAACATTAGGTTTCTACCGGCCGAAAGGAAACGAGACTGCCAGACAATTTCAAGGTATTATTCAATATTAATATCATGATAATGAGATATACTTCTCAAAAATGTTAAAATAAAATACAGGATTTTCACAAAACTATTTAATCTGTATGTCATTAGCACATTATAGCACGAGAAGATGTGCAGCTTTGTCCTTAATCCAAAACAGGTAAAATTTCGGCACATACAGTCAAATCAATGAATAGTGTTTTTTCAGAAGAGAAATTTCTGGTATGAACCACTTCAGGTTACAACAAAAATCTGACTAATGTCCAGTCACAACAGCTATAAAACCCATCCAAAAGATTAAAGTACTTGGCGGCGGAATACAATTCTAATTTATGAATATTAAAAGTCTAATTTCTTATTCTTACAGCTATATTTCCTAGAAAGTTTCGCAACCTGAAAATTTGAGGTTACAATTCTTTTAACGTAATGTGACCGTAGTAACTGAGAACTCAATATTTATCTAGATAAATATTTAAATCAACGTATTAAGGGTAAGAGAATTTCGCCATTGAGGATGAAAACTTGAAAACATGGTCGACTCTAACGAAAGGGGAAACCGAATTATGCTGGGCGGTTGTGTTGGAATCAATCCTTGATGCAAGATAATTACGATCGAATCCATGGAAATCGAACCAATCGAATGGAGTCAAAATGAAAAATCATGCTTCGGGACATTATGAGTAATTAATATTTAGCATTCAGGTATCAAGACGAGCAAATTATTATAAAACCAAAGAGAAGATGAGGTTCATGTAACTTACTTTGAACTTTCACAAATACTATCAAAAAAAGGTTGTTTACTACGTGGAAAATTATACAAAAACCATATCAAATTAGGAAGCACATTCTAATGCGTTACGCACCTGGCTACGTCCGCAGATGTATAAAAAAGGTAAAAATAATGAACTGATGGTACTTAACATTCATTTATCGCCTAAGATCTTCAAATGGACAGTGGTATCAGACATTATAGGAAGCTAAAATGAAATAATATTATTGGAATCTGCCCGTGATATGGCGTTCCGGAGGCCCGGCGAACTAACACAAATCGGCAAACTATTAGAAAAAGGGCAATTTAAGGCAAAAGATTTTTACACAACTAAATACAGATTTTTTTCTTTCCAATATGCCATTGCCGAACAGGGTGGTAGTGGATGGTTTTTTTGTTCAGCCAACTTAACACACACGATCAGAATTTCCGTCTGAGACTAATGTAAGCACTGTTATAAGGGACTTAAAGACCTGATAACAATATGAACCTCAGAAACTCAATAAATAAAAAGGAAAGATGACTTTGAAACTCAAAAGTCACTTTAAATAAAACGTAGACTCATTCTATGGACGGAACAAAAAAGCATTAAAAATTTCATAATTGAATTACGATAAATTTCCCGTAATATCATCTATGAATATCGGAAAATAACCGGGTCATAAGAGAAAAAAGGGTCGTACGTTGTGAAATAATCTTTTATCTTTCCGTTAGACATATTTTGGAGTCATTTGAACAAGTTCAGAATATCGAACTTCCTCTAGAAGATCGGGCATTCTAGACCACTCTGAGGCGTTATGGCATTAAATTATCTATTCGTACACGGCCACACTTATTCCTTCCCCAATGTATTGCAATATCATTGCTAAATTGCCCGGATAACAGGTACTTCCATATATACCGACAAATCTTGGTTTTGTGTAAATTTTATCCTCCATCATACAAGCGTTCTGGGCTAAAGTTATCTATTCGTACACGCCCATCAATGTGGTGTCTGTTAATAATTCTTGCGTGGTTTAAAATGCTTTAGTTGGTGACATTAGTTTCCAGCATTTACGTACTGAAAGTCTTTTAAATCCAGCGTTGGACAGTACCTCATTGTTGTGGTTAAGTGCATTTTGGTGTGATTTGAGAGCTGTCAATTGCACGGACGAGATCCAATAAGTCAAGTTAAAAATCATTTTGGGTGAGTACCTTGTAATTTATATGCGCAATTATTGAAAATGTTTTCTTTGAGTTATAATTTATTTAGTATTGTGGAGGATAGCCGGGCTTTGTTACAAGTGCTTTGTTTTCGTGTCAGCAGTTAATTGCTGGTGTTTCATTGATCACCGTTCAAACGCCAAATAAATGCTTCCTTCGGAATATACTCTGCTAATTCTATATGGCTTAAAGATTCATGGACATGAGTATGCGGGGATTTGCCACAAGTAATATAATGATGACTAACGTTTTGCTTCTCTAATCACTATGTATTCGCAAAAAAGAAGAGTAAGCAATTATATGCACTACGAGATTTCGAATGTATGGGAATTGCCCTTGAACTAAAGAGATACAGACACCCGTTTAAGTCATGAATACCTAGACTTCTATAGTGAGTCCGTAAACTTTATATTTATATTCGTATTATATTTACAATAGACGATGTAAATTCATTATTAGGTAAAGCCTGCTGGGTGTAATCCGCTAATATTTTATGAATGCGGAATCGGTGATACATTTCACCGACGGGACGCATTACGTATCAAACCGAAGGAAATATTAAAGACTGTTTGGCTTCTTTCTTTGAAATTTTCTTCTGTGGTGCGGAAAAATAAAGCATTTCCGAAAGGTACAATTAAGTTTCTCATCTAGCATCAACAGCGAGAAACACGATTTTGATCGAGATTCTTATGTCAGAGTGAGCACTTCCGTTTCTGTGTATGGTCGTACGTTTTTGGTATCATATACTAAGTTCTCGCACTTATTCCTTCGCCAATATAGTGCCAAATCATTGCTAAATTGCCCGGATAACAGGTACTTCCATATATACCGACACAAATCTTGGTTTTGCGTAAATTTTATCCTCCATCATACAAGCGTTCTAGGCTAAAGTTATCTATTCGTACACGCCCAAATATTTTACCCTTTTCGGGTCTGATGGTATATTTTAGGATGCAACAAAAATCATTACCCCTCTATACATTACGAAATACGTGCAAGATAGCTCTAGGAGGTGTGACATGGGGTGATTCACGCTACATATCATACTATTTCAAATTATAGATGAATACATATATCATGCCATTTTAAATTCTAGCCATGCTCTTGTTCCCGACTGCTAGGCGCATACCAAAAGCAGTCAGGATTAAAAAAACGCGATAGGAACAGAAACTAGGAGAGCGCTAAGCATAATAATATGATACTTTACTACAATCGCTAAGATATAACTAACGAAGACTCTGATGGCGGAATGCATTATACTTCCAAACAATAGTAAAGAGTAACGGGTTTTGGGTTTATTGAGCAACCCCAAAATAGAATCACATAGGTACCTCAAAACTTTCTTCCTATTTTAGTTCTTTTAGTAGCTCCAGGTTAAAAATAAGCTTATATTTCCAATGCCATATCGAAGTCGATGGACACTTTTGAAATAAAACTATGAAGACCTGAGACAATCAAAATCTTTCTTGATACCATTAATTTTTTTCAATAATTTTGTAGTCATTAGCCAAGATGTGAGATGACTGAAAATCATTATGCTAGAGGAGTTACGCTTGATTTGGTTGTCTCGTTATAATATGAGTTCATCATTTTCCAGTATATATGTTTCAAAAGAGTATTTTTCAAAAGTTAAAATAAAAACTGAGTTGGAGATTTCTGCTTTATATTGTACTGCGAGACAAAACTAGTTAAGGACGGCTTACAAAGCCATATCCATGACGAATACTACTAAATAATTCCTTCATTGACAATACAAAATACTGTAATCAAGAGCCACAGATATGTAGATCGAACTATTTGCAATTACAGTTTTAAAAACTAAAGTGGCGATCTCAGGGAATTAAATTAGAGATAAACGTAATAATAATTTGTAAATTAAATGCTAACTAATTAATAAATAGTTGCGCGGGAAGAAGCCTTTGGTAGCTAGCGATGAGGAAGCTTGGGTAGCTATCATCCCGTTCCACACATCGTAGTGGTTTGGCTTGGACGGTATTTAGTACATGCAGATGTATCGAAGATTACATGCTAAATTTATGCGGTGATCAACAAAATATTCAAGCACTTAAACCCGTGCACAATTAACTTCGTCAAAGACTGTCTCAAAACGAACCAGGATTATTCATTTAGAAGAGAAGAACATTAATATGTGCGCAACGAATTAAAAATAATTGTTATGCGAAAAAATAGATATAAATACAGTTGATAATCAGACAAAAGACTTAGTTATACTCATGACTTGATTCTACTATGTAAAAATGTCATCAACAGATGAAAATACCGTAATCGAGAGTCACAGATATGTAGATCGAATTATTGCGATTACAGCTTTTAAAACTACGGCGACGATCACAGGGCAATTAATTAATCAAAATAAACGTAATAATAATTTGTAAATTAAATGCTAACTAATTAATAATTATTTGCGCGGGAAGAGGCCTTTAGTAGCTAGCGATGGGGGAGATCACCATATAAGGAATTTTTGGAAATGCCCCTCCCTGATTGGACGATGTTAGATCAAGTCCTCCCCCCCCCCACATCTCCGCCCCCACTCGCAGCCCAGTGACGTCATATATCTACCTATATAAGGACGGCAATTTCGATGCGACCGTCAGATGCTGATAGGACACCAACGTGATGACAGTTCTTTTCAGGTTCATCGACGACGTGATAGGGACAGGGATTTGGAACGTTTGAGCGGCCCGACCCACGGTAGCCTATCTTACGTACCCAATTTCCCGAAGGGACCTCCCCGCCCGGGGAATCAAGGTCCGCGGTTCCGGCCTGGAGAGAATGGCTTTCGGTCGGGGGACCGGGGGTCGAGAAGACTTCGGCTGGTACACGAAAGATCCCTTAGCCGCCCCCGACGCACTCGTTGGCCTGGCTAAGGGCCCCACTTTACACCCCTGGCCATTGCACAGCCTTTGCACTCTTAGGCAGGCCAGGGACCAAATCAGAACCCCGTCCCACACAGACAATGGCGTGGCCAAGCTAACTGAGACCTTGGTTCTCACACGCTGGGGCAGAGTGGGTTGTTCTCCGCTCTCTTGCGGGAAAGCGGTCCAATAGGTACACGAGGTTGGGGGGTGGGTATAGGTCGGTAGGTAGGAATACTCACACGCGAACTCGCTTTAGCTCGGCTTTGGCCAACGATCCACAGAATAACCGTGGTGGTCATCTTATTCATTGTTCGACTTGTTTAACAGTTAATTTTAATTTCTAAACGATGTTTTTTCTAAACGACGATTTCTGTTTTTCGCGCAAGGTATAACTTGAATACGAATTCGTCTGCTGTAGCTTTTTGCGGAACGTGAAACTCCTTGCTGTAGTAACCTTATAAAAGAATACCTCGGTGCAATAATCGAATATTGATTTCGGAACGTGTTGCCACCACAATTTCAGTATTTTAATGAGCGTATCAATTAGCTCTTGACATTCATTGCATTATTCTTGGAAGGACTTTTATAATACACTAACTGCTAATATACTGCTGGATAAGTGGAATAATGTGTGAAACATTAAAGTATTTGTTTATGATAAGGATAATGATAAGAATGATTATATAATATATGTGAATGAGGAAATTATTGAACACGCATGTGGGGTTTTGTGTATTGGCCGATTTTTTGCGGAATATAGAAGGGTCGACAATAATAAGAGGTGGGAATATCGGTAGGAAATTCCTAGGGAAAATTTGTGCTGCATACGTAAGAATGGGTGTTTGCCGAGGAAAGCAAAAACCGCAATTTAACTAAGTGTTCTAACGGCAATATTATACAGCAGCTAAACATGACCGGTGGATAGCATATTGATAGGGTTAGAATTATTTGGTTCATGAAAAATCAGGGTTGGATGCTCCAGTAGTTGGCATTTATGAAGGATGTGAGCTACGTTAGTTCAGCCGAGTTAAGAGAAAGACTTTGGTGATAACTCTCCCCACTGCTTGTGTGTTAGAGGCCAATAAATGATACTTTTAGGTCTGTGCTGCCCACCAGTAAGTCGAGGTCCGAAAAATAGAACTTAGTAGACTATTACTAGTTGTTCATTCATATTCATCATACATACACCTAAGCACAGCCTTAACTGACTGTCCTACAATGTTGTATTTTCTTGACACAAAACTATGGATTCCTTGTTCATTCTTTTCCTTGTTCGTGGCGTGGTTTACTACCCGATAAGTTTCCTCGATGCCAACCCTAAAGATTGAAGATGGGAATGTATTACCACTTTTTGCTCTTCCTGTAATTATCCGTCTTCTTTCTCCAAAACATGTTATCGATCTGAATGATTCAAGTATTTTGCGTAAATTACATGTACGTGTAACTCGTCTTACTTCGTTTTGTTACTGATATGATGTGTTTTTATGTCTAAGATTCACGGAAAATATCTTACTTATATATAATAATCTAGTGGCGTCTGTCTGTCTGACTGTCTGTTACTCAATCACTCATAAACCACTGAATCAATTGAAACAAAATTTGGCAGGAAGATACTTGATATATCTGGTTCACGCATAGTTTATAAGACAAGGGTCTTAGGATCCTACAAAGTCCTCAAGTGGGCCCTTTCATAGCCAAAAATTGGCTCTGGAAGATTATTCTTGCTTATATTAGAAACACATAAAATTTACCAATACTAAATGAACAACAATCATGGGGTTGTAAGTCACGCTGGGGTCTCAGATGGCCCGAGGTTCCTAAAGAATACTTTCTTAAAAGCCTCATAAGTATTGAACGAGTGAACCGATTTTAGTGAAATTTTAACACATGGTTACTTTACTGATCCAGTAAAGCTTTTTTTTAAGGAAATTGGGACTATAAGGAAGGCCTCTGGGCCCCAAGAGCAGCGTATTTGGCAGTCTGGTGTCTTATGTGTTTTAAAAACTCAAGTCTAAACATTTTGTTTCAAGTGCAGAGATTTCTCTTTTTGCATATTTTAATTAGTTATACTAAAGATAGAAGGCTATTATTTAAACCATTAGATGCCTAAAAGATTTCGGTTTTTTATTTTTCACTCAATTTTCTTATACGAATACAATTTGCCAAGAAATCGCGTTTTTAATGTCAAAATCATGAATTTTACCTCTGTCAACAATAGGATATTTTCTTGGTAACCGTGGAATTAGCATTAGCTTTAGAAGGGAAATGGGACCTTTACAATGGCGACTGGGTTTAATATCTAGAGATATGTATTAAAGTGGAAATCGAGGCCGTATTCTGAAATGTTGCTGATGACGATATTTTCAGGGATATTTTTGCCTAAAATTATCAAAATGAATTTCAAATGGACCAATTTAAGTAGGACCCTTCTAAAACAGGAGAATACCATGATGTTATAATAATGCGGAAAGCCTCTGGAATGCAAATCTCTTGTAGTTTAGTTTCCATATGTTACTGCAAAAGAATGTTGAAACTAGGTACACTTAATGTAATGCGGTTTTCATCTGCTAAATTAAAAAATAAAGCTAAAATTATAGCTGAGTAAAACAGGAGAATGCCTCGATGTTATATTCAAGCGACTTGCCTCTGATATGCAAATGGACTGTAGTTTAATTTCTATGTCACTGCAAAAGAATGTCGAAACTCGGTAAGCATAATATATTGCGGTTTTCATCTGCTGAATCATAAAATAAAACTGCAATTGTAGCTGATTTGCCTGAAAAAACTTGCACCTCATGAGCGACTCCAACCTATAGTCTTTCTTTCATCCCCCGTTGAATTTCAACGGGTACCTTTGCTAGTATCCAATATAACCCATGCAGACAGTTACAGAGGTTTTTGTTTCTCAATAGCCATTTGAAAGTGGAATTGCTACATCTAGAATAAATCATTCGGTGTTGAGGTGTTAGGCGGCTCGCAGAGTAGTATGTAGATGTATTTTGCGTAAATTGAATGTGCGTATAACTCCTCTTACTTCGTTCAATTACTTATATGATGCGTCTTTAAATCCAAGATTCACGGAGAAAATTCTCATATAGCCCATGCGGACGGTTTACGAAGTTTTGTTTCTGAATAGTTATTTGAAAGTAGAATAGCCACATGTAGAATAAGTTACTCAGCCATTAGGTGTAGAGCACAGAGGAAATGTTCAATTTTACAGCACGAACTACGCCTTTTGATAGCGCGTCATTATTGGAATCCTTGAACCAAATGATTTGTGAACGAGGATGATGAAGACGAAGATCTCACCTGAAGCACCCTCATTAAGAGGAACGTTTTTTAAGAGTTTTGCAGAAGTCCCTTCTTATAACCCTCGATCATTGTGTGATATACTTGAATATAGATAAATTCTCATTAATGCCATTTTTAAGATTAAGTGGAAAATATTTGAACAATTATGCACCATGCTGGCCCTCGGTAAATCTCGTGTGCATCTGATATGAAATAAATACTAGCCCTGGCAGTTTTTGCCGCATCGTAGAATTTTCTGAAGTGAAGCATAATTATGTTAGTCACTATTGTTATAATATCTATAGACTGAGATTGGATGGTGACTCAACCAAATTCAAGAAAAGGTTACATATTCCTTGGCCTGAACTATACTCATATACTGCTCAAGGTGCTCCATGAGCTACCGCGTAATTCTTCGCGTAGCACTGTTTTAAAAATCGAGGTTTTAGTCGATACTTGAAGGTAAAACAAAAAACTTTATAAAAATACCTAACAGCCGTTTTTCTTGCTTTCAGCTTTGTAGGAAATTTGAGTACAACTGTTACTTTGACCGTCAAAAAACAAATTCGGACAATTCAAGCTAATAATATCCTATTCAACAAATTGTAAACCCACGTGTACACTTTATCCTTGGATTTTAAGAAAATATTCCGAGGGCTTCGACACGGAAAACTATTTGACGAAGAGAAATTCTATGGAATGAGAAGTCATGATGAATTAAACCCACGATATTCAGGCTGATTTGGATAAAAGAAAGTATCAATAGGTGAAAGAAGTTCCAAAATGTTTACAATGGCGCTTGACGTCGAACTAGGGTGCATGATCGTCCCGCTATTCACCCCTATTCGCGTCCACGACAAGAATCGTGAAACTACCAACAATTGCGAAATCACTATAAAGATAGGATATAATGCTCTACCACTGAATATAAGCTGCGCTTGGTACCAAAAACGTCTGGTATCTTGTAATGTTCATCGTTAAAGTAATTATGTGATGACTAATGTAAATGTTTTTAATGCTACAGAATGCATGGACGAAAGCATCTAAACCTGTTTTTATCTAGTCTTTAAAAAGTGATATTCAAGAGTCTTAGTAAAATTATATAAATGCGTTTCAAAATGCATAAATATTTTACTTAAGACGAAGTGATTCTTTTAATGCAGTGTTAGACTAGAAATAAACGTGAACTATTACGAACCTCGTCATAAAAATTATACGGCCACTTCTACCCGTAGGAATACTAAATACACCACGCCAGGTGGTTTTCAATCTTATCACTTATTCATGATAATAGAGTTGAATGTTTTTACTTATACCTTGGCAATCGCACTTTTTTGCATAATAAGGTGTAGAAATCCGCTTTCAATGCAGTACTTTACATGCCAAAGCAGTCGTTATATACTTTACAAAATACCAACTAATACTAGAGACATAACTTTTAAAAGTACTTCTGTTGAAGGCTTCCGCGGGGCTTTGATGGAGGTTGATTCCTTCTTTCGGGTTTTCCGCCGCGTTGGTACATGTTGGGGACGATATTTCGCCGGCTGTCCTGCTGGCTTCCTCAGGTCCATGTGACCAAAGTGACCATGTCACATGGACCTGAGGAAGCCAGCATGACAGCCGGCGAAATATCGTCCCCAACATGTACCAACGCGGCGGAAAACCCGAAAGAAGGAATCAACCTCCTTTTAAAAGTACTTTCTGGGGGAAACAAAAGTGGCAAGACGATTAAAGCTTAGCTGGTGTAGGAAAATGAATATACAGAGTAAGGAATATAATGTAAAGGACTTGAGCATTTGAGTAAAGCACTTGGGCGTAAGGATAAATTGACTCTTCGGAAATAATCAGCAGAGAGAACCTTTCAAAATAAAATTTGGAATATCCCCGAATGATGCTCAAATATGCTTAATATTTTATGAAAGTAAGTCTTAATGATTGCGTCATTTTTTCAATAGCATAAAAAAATCGTTAATTTCATCCCTTTTGTCTGCGACTCTTCCACTACAATTGGTGCATCTATCTTTTGAACGCAAGCAATGAGAAAATAATTCTTCGTTGCTGGACTCTTGTAATAACTTTTTTTACTCTAATTCATGCAGTGGGAATATCAGGATGATTTAAGGCCGGCATAAAAGAAAATAATAAAACTACTAGCCAGTAAGACTAGTTTTCAAACAATTAGGCTAGAAAAGAATAGTATTACTCTGCACAAGAACTGAGATCACCTGCTAAAAGCCGCTTTGCACGATACATTTTATTGCACAAACGAATGCATCATAGAATGTACAAAAAACGGAATGGAATTGGATCAGGTTCCATTTCCTGTTCTGTCATTCAGACAATCATAGAATTTTCCGCTTTACATGGTACAATTTTCCTTAGGCAAGAGTTCACACATTCGTTTGTACAACAAAATGTACCGTGTAAAGCGGCCATACGAAGCTAAAGGTATGCAACAATTTTTCTACAGTCACTCTTAATCGTGCTTTAAGGAGTTTGGTGTTACATAGATTTAGATCGTAAAGTTGACAATATTCAGACGAAAGCCATGTACTTTAATAGAATCGATCGAATAGAAGTATTGAATAGCTATTAGCAGGTATGAATTTGAACTGGCTAGATATTATGAAGCAAGACTATGATTAGAAGAATACTTAAGATCACACGAGTTAGGATCGGAGGCTTTTATGGCACTTCGCTACATCCGTTGAACTCTGAATATCAGTGAGAAATCACCCAGAAGCAAGTTTGCAATAGAACAACTTCTCATCGCGCGTAGTCAGTGGTCAGAGTTTAGACTGAGGGGCATAGGAATCCACTGGAAGAGAACATCATTATTGATATTAAAGGACGAAGAAAGGTACAAGTGTACAATATTTCCCTCAAGTTTATAACATGTACGACAAATTTTGAGTGAGACAGTGATCCTCCATACATTTCTCACTTTTTCAATCGTAGGTTTCCGCGGATTTGAAGCATAGTTTCGTGAGATTGTTGGGTACTCACTACATTGGCTGTTTGTGCTGATGACAGAATCTCTCGCGTTCCCACTTACTTACTTACTTACGGGACTTAACAGATCAATGTGGAGGGCGGAAGTGTTGTTAGCGGAGACATGCAATGTGGTGAACTCCCGAATTATGCAGGAATCTCCGCATAGAACTTTTTTCGTTCACTTCTAAAATAAAATGTAATCATGTACTTAAGTTTACGACTTATTTCGAGTACCAACATCATCCTGACCCTCAACAATAGAGCTAGAAAAAACAAGATACCCCTTGTAGGCATAGCAATCATTGGTTAGCATAATTACATACCTGAAATTTATATGCTATGCCATCCTTTATTTGTTGATTTTCAATCACTCCGGACTACACACCCACACAACGTTGAGGCGGCACACAGGAAATTATGCAGCGTTATGTCGCGCGAAAGAAGCCCAGGAGCACTGAAGTTTGCCGGAACCCTTGGGATTTTGCACATCATTCGTAACTGTTGGGCGCACTCAGAACATGACACGAACACAAATAAAAACGCACTTTGTTCCGCGCACACACACTACTAGGCATTTTTGATGGGAGGGAAACTGCGTAAACCTTTTCTTTCAATAAAAGGAATACCCCGCATTCCTGTAAGCAAATCGAGGCTCCGCACGGATATTTTGCTACATCGATATGCATAATGCAATACTTTCCCATGCAAAAACAAAATCCGAGCACGTAAAGTTGAAACGTCAGAAACTAAAAAGCAACACATTCACTACATATAGCAAGTGCCTCATCATTAACACACGCCAATCTTCTCATCACCAAGTCATCGCACTAGTGAACTCTTATCGAGCGACGAACTTCGTTCGAAGCTTGAATGAGCTAATGCCCTTGAGTATGCTCAGGTTGTCCTGCGTCACTCTCCTGGGCTGATCGCAAGATCATCTCCTTGCACACTCAAGTCATATGGCCACGGCCTCGGTTCCATATAATTTTGGAAGGTTTGACGAAGTTTCCACACTGCGAGGGGGTGAGAGATGGTAACGGTCTGACCGAAATTTGAAAATAAAGAGCGAAAGGTATCCCGATACCGCTGTTGCATTGACAAATGAGCAGGATGAAAACAAGGCGAACGTGATATTTCTAACTCCCCTTCACCCGACCATTTGACACCAATGCCAGGAGGAGGCGGTGTTGGGAGAATGGGACAGAAATTATGAAAATAAATGGGAACACGATAAATGAAATGGAAGAGAGATAGGACAGAAGGATAATTTATGCTGAAGGAGATTCTCAGCGTTTTTATTCGTTTTATTCTGTATTTAGGTGAGAGAGTACGAGAAAGAAGCTATTTTACTCTTGCCAGGCCTCATTTAGAATATGCCGCTAGTATATGGGATCCGTACGAGGAAGGTATGATAAAAGAATTAGAGCGCGTGCAAAGGAGATCTGCTAGGTTTTTTAAAGGCCGTTATGATAATTGTATACGTGTTACGAGTTTAATAGAGGAACTAGGATGGTAATTACTAACAGAACGCAGGTTAAAATTTAGGTTAAACCTTTTAAGTAAATTCGAAACCGATTTGTTCACAGATGACGTTAGATATATATTAAGAACCCCTACGTATTATGCTAGGTTTGATCATATTCACAAGATTAGAGAGAGAGATTGTCGTACCGCTAGATTCAAAATGTCATTTTTCCCGCGTACCATAAGAGAGAACAATAGGCAGCGTAGCAAAGGGATAGGTAGGTGAAATATAGTTAGAGTAGTCTGTAGTGAATGATGCATGTAATAACAACCAATAATCCTTTTAATATTATGTTGACACTAACCATCTAGCTCCATGTGACCCTATTATCTAGCATATCTCCCTTAAATATCCTACTTGTATGTCAATGGTGCATGTTTGGTGATCTTCACCCCCTGCCACACACCCTCGTGGTGGCTCGCAGGGTATTACGTAGATGTAGATGTAAGGTACTTATAAAGATCAGGTTCACTTAACATTTGTACACATAACTTCAGCCAAATCATTTTGTCTCTTCTATTAGCTCTTAAATTTAGAGATACAGGGCGGGGATAAAATAGCATTCATCGCGCGTCTTCCATTATCTGAAAATATCGCAATTTCATGGAACTTGAGACTGGTTTTCTTGGACTCATTTTCAAATCGCTGTCCTGACCCATGGATTCGACCAAGACCTCATCGGAATGGGAAACCACTGCATACTGGCCACCAATGCAAGCCGATACACTACTCTCAAGAGTTCCTCTCATAATAAGTCAGAAAAGTATATACATATATATTCAGTCGGTCCATCATTCGAGGGAGGCAAATGACAACTGACGTTCTTTGCGCCAAATTAGCAGAGGGTTAGGTTAATGAAGGAATTGAGAAATGGTTAAGTGAAACCTGTTGTCGGAATTAGCTTGTTCATGAAGTGGTTAGAACGGCATTCAAGTGTCATTGATAGCGCATTTTAATAATTTTTCTAGTATGCCGAAAAGAAATTCTTGGGCCACATTTCATTTAATTGCATTTATTTAAGGTTAGTCTTCGCCGTGCATACAGCAATGGAAACGCTACAAGTTTTTCCTTAAGTGAAGCATGTTGTGACTAAAGATATCGACGTGGTATTCGGAAGTTAGGCGAAATTATATTGAAACATGTTCGTTTCGACTGTTCTAGTGACATCTTGATATTGCTGGGAACAATTTGAGTATAACTTAAAAGCATTATTTCGCGTTTAGAAGCAAAATTGTGCACATATAATCGAATTACAACAAAATATAAATACCTTAATATGCGGGAGTTCATAAAATCTTAATAACATTGTCAGAAAATAAACTGGTTTTCTAAATTACGTAAAAAATTAAGTACATATTAGGTTTTGTCGACGGTCGGAAGCGATTCTTATTTCAGTTATTGCAAAACTTCAGCAAACTAATGATACCATGATCACATTATTCGGAGAAGAAGGTAGTGGGGAGGGAAACCTGGCGTCGGCGCTAGCCTGGCCAACCTGGCCTGGCCTAGCTAACCTGCTCTTATCGAACGGCACCAGGGGCACCACGGTTGAACGTCCGCACCGACAGAGAAAGTGATACACTTCACCTTTTTTCAACAGTTTACTGAAGTAGAAAATGGGATTTCCGTAAAAATTCGATGGGATTCGAGCCCGAGCCAGGCAGGGTGGGAAGCCTGTATTCTTAACTAACATAGAATCCCCGTTTTCCAAAACCTTATCGACGGATTGAAAATTATGCTGGCCCGATATTGCAATTTAGCGTCAGAAATGGCACCGTACTTGAAAATAGTATACAACAAATCGCTAGCAGAACATCGTGTCCCTTGCGATTGGAAAATCGCGAACGTTACTCCTATCTTTAAGAGCGGCGATAAGGAAGATCCAAGTAACATGGCCCTATCTTCCTCACGTCCATCTCATGCAAAGAACTAGAACATACAATCGTCGGCACAATTATGAGGTATTTAGATAGTCAGAACTTGTAAATTCAGAACCAGTATGAATTCCGAAACGGCAGGTCCTGTGAAATTCAGCTAGCCCTTTTTCTTCACGATGTTCTTTCCTCTGGAGAAAGGCTCACCCAGGTAGACGCGATATTTTTAGATTTCAAAAAAACTTTCGATGAAATTCCGCATTCAAAATCAATTGTTAAGCTAAAAGCCTATGGAATACAGCACGATACAATATGCTGGAATAAAGATTTATTAAGTAACCGCGAACAGAGGGTAGTTCTAGATGGCGTTAGTTCAGATACAGTTAAAGTCACATCCGGTGTACCCCAGGGAAGTGTCATTGGTCTCTTATTATTCCATTTGTATATTTATGATATCACCACCGACATTACGAGCAAAATTCGCCTTTTCGCGGACGACGCAGTTTTGTACAGGCATATTAACACGGAGTCTGATAGAATTGCGTTGAGGAAAGACCTAGATGCTGTAAACGAATGGTGCGACACTTGGCAGTTAGATTAAATCTTAAGAAGTGCTTTGTTATAATTTTTTTTCCTTAGAAGAATACCTTAAACAACGAGACGTACACAATTAATTAATAATTGTAGAGCCAGTTAAGTACTTAGGAGTGACCCTTAATCAGGACTTGTCGCGGGGGAAGCATATACGTGACATTTGCGGACAGGCAAATCGTAAATTAGAATTCATTAAAAGAATACTAGGAAAATGTGATGAAAAAATAAAGGAGCGATGTTATTTTTCTCTCATGAGACCTCACTTGGAGTACGCCGCTAGTATTTGGGACCCTTACGCAGTAGGACTAGTTACACATATAGATCGAATCGAGTTGAGGGCAGCTAGATTTGCTAATAATTGTTATGACAAACATAGTAGTGTTACTAAATTGCTGAAGAAATTAGGGTTGGAATCTCTATCCGATCGAAGGGAAAAATATAGGTTAAATATTTTACGAAAGTTTAATTTAGACTATTTTTTGCTGGACGCTCAACATATTTTGCTACAGCCAAACTATTATGGTAGAAACGATCACAGTAATAAGATTAAAGTAATAGACTGCAGAACCGATAGATTTAAAATGTCATTTTTTTCCACGTACATTAAGGGACGATAATAGTTGCGAAATATCAGTTGCAGGATGCTGACTAGTTTAAATTGGTTTTTTAAGTAGTACTAAATAACTTAAAATGCATTTTATGTACTATCCTCGCACGCAATTTCCGGCATGATACACTCCTGCATGTTTTAGTACCTTGTAATGCTATTTATCTGTCATATTAATAATACAGACCAATATTTGTACCTTGAGTAGTGTACTGTATGGTAGCATGTTCTTCTACGTATCACTCTCCTAGTAACTAGTCCGACTGCGTACTGTTGTCCTGACTGTTTTTGGCATGTCTGGCATCCGGAGGAACGTGCGCGCTTCTCATTTAAACTGGGATGAGTGCTGCATGCCTGGTGTGGAATCACCCCGTGCCACTCACCCTAGTGGTGGCTTGCACGGTATTCCGTAGATGCAGATTTGTAGCCAGTAAATCAAGGATATTATCTCCTTTGCTAGGTGCCGTAGCAATCTGAAGCAAGTAGTTCGTTTAATGAGAAGGTGTACAGAAGGGCCTTACATGTCTTTATATATCCCCCGGGTAATAAACTGTAGGTCTTCCAATCTATAAAGAGAACATTAAAATCTCCATTTATTATTAAACTTCTTTCGGGATTCCTGGATGTGATGCTATTTATCTGCCTTTCTAGTTCTAACTTTGAATGGAGGTCCGTATAGGGTGGCCTGTAGTACGAGCACACAAATATTGTTTTGGATTTAGGGCATTAAATTGAAAACTATACAGATATAAATCAGATCTATAGAACAAATTCTGCTTGGCTGAAGATTGTATTTTTTACTGCCACAAGTACTCCGCCGCAGGCTTGGTTAATTCTATGTTTTCTATAAATGGTGAACAATTCTGGGAACACTTTTCTATCTGAAATATCGTTCGTCAGCCTGCTTTACATTGACTAACACGTACATTAACTTCCGTCTGTCTCTCAACGATGGTAAAAAACGGAGTATGCAACGTTTTACCATTACGTCCTCGTAAATTTATTTATATTTATTTCACAACTCCTATGTAAAACATGGAAACTACCTTTTAAAAGTTATGGCCATTTGTTTTTTATGTACGCGTGAAAACACATGTACATTAGGGTGGGCCGAAAAAAAGGTTTTTTTTCCGGATAAAATTTGCCCTATGCGGGAAAGTTGTGTACTGATATCAGGATCTCGCATGCAAAATTTTTTCAAAATCGGATAATATTAACCACTGCCGCCCGAGCTCTAAAGTTTAAAATTTTGCGAAAATTCAGGCGGAAATGGGAAACAAACGGTTATGGAGAATAATCTGTTGCATATAGTGGAGTATTGGTAAATATCAACGATAGATAAATATTTTCAGATTATAAAGCTGAAATTTGAAGTTTATTTGACGAAATCTATGGCTTATTACGATACCTAAGAATAAACAACTAATTTAGAGTATAGGCAATCCGCAAAACACCAAAAAATTTACCGACTCCGAGCATCACTTCAAATAGATCACTTTTTGGAGCCGTATTTGGGATAAATTAATATTTTTTTCGAATGTAGTTTCTTAAGTAATGTCTCATCCTTCATTTGGATATAGATAATACTTTAAAACAGACGGAAATTTTAAACTTTTTAAAACTAATCTCAATTATGATGAAGAATTTTATGCATTTTGAGCTATTACCACAAAAAAAATCAGTTAATCAAGGAATGATAAAGGCACAGCCAGATCACCAAGTATTTATTTTAGTAGCTCTTTGCTAGTTTCGTGGATAATGTACCCAGAACTCACCACGAGGTGTTTCCCAGTTAACTAAGTCGACGTAATCTTGTGCATCAAAATTCAAAGATTTTCTCTTGATTTTAATATTTTTCTACGGCCATTGCGCGGATTAGTCTTCGCTCATCGGCTAGCATTGCAAGCAGAATAGTCTCTGGGAGATCAAAAAAAGCGTTTTCCTGAATGATTGAGTAAAGGCGTAATTTAATATCTCTATCCATATATTTCGTGAAATGTATCATGTTCATGATATGCTTCGGACCTTCCGTGCATTGTGATCTCAATTTTATCGCGAACCACATAGGAGCGCGTACTTTCATGACAAAAGTTGCCAATGTTATCAGTTCTTTTGAAGGAGTTTCGGTTGAAACATATGATCGAAGAATGCGATTTGCTGTTGTGGTCCACCTGGAATGAGTCATTTTCCCCGGACTTCTCGCTGAAACTCTCCAGGCATTATCCATTTGAAACAGCACGTGCCATATCATACAGGTATTTTTGGTCGCTACTTAAGTCTTCTGTATCGATGGTTGGAATCAGGGGACTAATTTTTGTGAACTTTACAACTGGCTCGCCGTTGCATTTTCTCAACGATTGGCCAATTGGGCCAGAGTAAGCTTCAGGGCCAACAGTTTAATTCAGTCACAGTCAAGCATATTATGCAAGTGCCTTTGGAAGTTCATTGCAATGTAGAAGGCAAACAAACCAATTCAAAGGCCTTCCTAGTATCATTTTTATTTTCTTGATTACCCCAGCATGCCTGCCGGTGTTTACCGTGGTCTCATCACATCCCATTGCGCGCAGTCCGTTGAAATCGATCCTTTTTTCTTGGAGAAAGTATATGATCGCATCCTTCAGCCCAGCAGCTTTGATTATGCTTGGAGTGACATGCCCTAAGTTATGTGAATTAGGCTCTTCAACGAGAGTTACATGCTCCTCTACAACAATTTTTCGCTTTGATTGATTGTATTCGAATGAAGAGTCTTTTCTCCCATCGAAGTAAAGCGCTTGGAGCGTAACATCTCCCACATTACTCCAAAGAACGCAATTTTTCTCGTTCCCTCCTAACCTTGTTCTTGTCTACAACCAGGACATGGTCTGCTTGAGAAACCATCCCGACATCAACTAGAAGCGCGGATGCGAGTGCTGCAGCAGGTTGGTTCGATATACAGAATTTTTCACAGGCAGACCCAAATTTAGATAAATTTAAATTATTTACACCCACCTTTTTTTCCAAAAAATCATCAGCGTCACTTGAGTCGCGTAATTCTTCATCTGCAGACTTTTCTTCACTTGAGTCTTCCCAAATCTCAGAAACTTCTTGCTCAGGTAGTGTGGAACATTCTGATGATCTTTTTCTTTCTAACCAATTCCACTTCCTCTTCCTCTTGTTAGTTTTCTGGACATCAATGGCACCGATAATCATTTTTCTATCACTTCTCTGGTCCTGAAGAAATTTATGTTAAAAAAATGGCACTTCGGTGGAATTATCACAAACACGATCTGCTCCACTAGAGCATTTACATGACACAAGATAAAAAGGCTGACACGCGTGACGAAGAAAGTCTTGCTCCAGATCAACAAAATTCTTCTTGTTGACAGACCGAAGAATATTGCGGTATTTTTCATGGTATTGAATAATTCGTCTCACATTTGCCTATGTTCGACAACTGGTATAGAGGATCTATTCCAGATGTCTTCAATGGCATAAGCCACCGTCTCCGCGATTCCCGGCACAGATGTATCGGTATTTCCACTTTCTTCTTAAATTTATCGAGAGTACAAAAACATTTTCATCATCTCCTCATAAGCAGGCAAAACATTACCCGCGCACTTGTCGGGTGCACCAAATATCAGGCACTCCACTCCACACCTTGTAAGCTTTTTCTGCATTTTCGCCATTCCGTCAATCTTCTTGCAACCGAAACCACAGTACGCTGCACAATGTCATTATTCACTCACATCAGTGAATACCAACTGGCTGACTACCTCAAGCTAATGAATTCGTTTGGACTCCACTAGTGCATTAAAATGTCTGATACGTAGTATCTTTCCCAGCGCGCAGCCCGCTTTGTCTCTGAGTGAACACCCACTCCTTTTGCAATTTAATTCAAGAGCATTAAAGACACACAAATTCGTTGGATTTGCGAAGAAAACCCGCATCTCAGGTGGGGCATGAACCAGTAATTGGATATTGCAGTATGTTTTGAGGAGAATAAATGTCTGAATCAACTTTGTGATGAATATCAGGGCCGTATTTCTTCGCCATAATTTAAGTTAGTTTCAAAACGTACCGCTTTTTCGTGTTTTAAAGTATTATCTATATCCAAATGAAGGATGAGACATTACTTAAGAAACTACATTCGAAAAAAATATTAATTTATCCCAAATACGGCTCCAAAAAGTGATCTATTTGAAGTGATGCTCGGAGTCGGTAAATTTTTTGGTGTTTTGCGGATTGCCTATACTCTAAATTAGTTGTTTATTCTTAGGTATCGTAATAAGCCATAGATTTCGTCAAATAAACTTCAAATTTCAGCTTTATAATCTGAAAATATTTATCTATCGTTGATATTTACCAATACTCCACTATATGCAACAGATTATTCTCCATAACCGTTTGTTTCCCATTTCCGCCTGAATTTTCGCAAAATTTTAAACTTTAGAGCTCGGGCGGCAGTGGTTAATATTATCCGATTTTGAAAAAATTTTGCATGCGAGATCCTGATATCAGTACACAACTTTCCCGCATAGGGCAAATTTGATCCGGAAAAAAAACCTTTTTTCGGCCCACCCTAATGTACATCTACTTATTACCCTGCAAGCCACCACAAGGGTGTTTGGCAGGAGGTGACTTATCACCTATATGAACTGCAGTGAAGAAAATTACTTCCTCCAACAAGTACCACATTGCCAGTACTACAAATGCTACAGAAACTACTAAAATAACCCATAATGTTAATATGAGAACGTGACACAAGAGTCATGCAGGGAACATGCAAATCATGGTGTAATCATTACTCGGAAGATGCATTAGGTGAAAAGCATGGAAGTTGGCTTTTGAGTTCATACTCATTTGCTCTTGACGTACTCACTGAAGACACCGAAACTGTTAGTTCTCGACCTCAAGTTAAATGCGTCAAGTACTCGCTTGATATGCGTGGCAAAACTCGTACTATGTTTACGTCTATCGCTCAATGCAGAAAACAAACAAGGAAGACACATTTAAGGTGTTCTATGTACGAAAGTGGATAATGTTTTATGCACAGATTCGATGGAAAACGTGGAAGGTAGTTACGCAAGACATATCCGTGTGTCATTGATGGACGCGCAACAGACACGTGAAGCGTCTCATTGATATGGCTCAATTCACATTAAAAAAACAAGAAGTGGACTATTATATGTTATATGCACGCACATTTGTTAGTATTTATTAACAATTCCTATGGCAAAGTTGGAAGGTACCAGTTAGAAGTGGAAGTCACTTGTTCTTGATGTACGCGCAAAAACACGGTCATTGTCTTACATACGTCTCTGCATGCCGATAAAAAACAATGAAGTTGATTATTTTTTGTACCACTACATTAAAAGACGTGGAAGCTAACCTGTAGAAGTTACAGACATATTGATGAACGCGCAATAGATACGTGAAATATCTTATATCTGTCGCTGAATTCCGATAACAAACAAGGAAGAAATCTATAAAATGTTACACATATATAAATTTGATAGTTTCTTGAAAAAATCCGTGCTAGTGAAACTAGTAAAAGTTATAGCCTTTTGTTATTTTCCTAAAAACCTAGTTTTTAGAAGTCACAGCAGTTTGCTGTTGATGTGCAAATACTCGCGTAATTAATTTAATAACTTCTAAAATGGTTAATATTTATCGTAGAACAGCGGTTAAAAAAACATTTTCTTCAGCGTGACTATTGCAATACAAATAAGAAAATAATACTTGGATTAATTGTTAACTTTCAAAAGTTATAAACTATACAGCAGCTGGTCAGTAGGTGCCATTACCCACCCGTTGTGAGGGGTTGACGCCAAGGCTCGGATTTGGATTTGGTGTCCAACTAAATGAGGGTCGACCATTCCACTGGCCCTTAGAGCAGGTAAAATTTTGTGCGGCCCCAGCAAACGGATTAAAGCTAAAATCTTTAGTAAATTCCATAAAGTATTGCCGGAAACCACCAACTTTACTGATTACTGTTTGTATTTGAATTAGCTCGTCCGAAAAATTGCGTATGAATAAAGAACACTTTAATAGGATGTACTATTTTTATTTTATGTGCATTTTCTAGGAATAAGCGACCTCTGTGAAATTGTCAAGTCGTATTGTATCTGGTTCAGCAGTATATTTCCCATGCAATCGTTTACTTCTCAGGTAGCCAATGTGAATGGAAATGAAAACTGCAGTAGTTGTCATGTAGTGCTACTGCTTTTTGATGAGAATACTGGTAATCCCGGCGAAGCCAGGCTATATTTAGTGAGCGTCCACAAAGTAATGTTAAACTAATTTGTACAAACCTGTAGTCTCGCCATTCCATTGGAATAGCTCGTAAAAGGGCTTGTAGGTGGAAGGACGAAATATATTGTACTCTCGTAGTTTCTTGTATGCTCACCTTGTGGTGCTGTAATTGCCAGCCAACATTCGTGCGTTAGCTCCTTTCATTGGTCACCATTCAGTCAATAAGGTCGCCAGGGATGAGCTTACCCCTAAATATGCGGAAATTTGTCTATCATTTTGTCACGTATAAGCGTGGAGTCGTCAATGTTTATCCTTACACAAGAGATAGATGAGTAGTAGTAGATAGTAGTAGTAGTAGTAGTAGTAGATACACAATAGATGAGTAGGGTTAGGCTCGTCACGATTTCCATGGATATTATCCTCGTATTTGGAGATACGTCTCGTCATGTGCCGGCTGGGGATGGAGTACCTATTCAACGGAACGATGAAAAATCACATGGTGAACACAAAAGCATAAAAAAGACGTCAGAGATGTGGCCAGCACAAACATTGATACACAAGAAAAGGAGAAAACTCACTGGTTTTCACACTTCGGCGGCACACTACCACCTTACATGAGCAAAAACTATAAGATATTTCGACGAGTCACTTCCATGTGTCCACGGGAGAATTAGAAATAATCTCGATTCCGTTCGATCATTGCAACTGCTAGCTTAGGAACTTTGCACGCCTGAAAAATACTGGTTCACCAACGATAAGCTCTTGCGATGAGTCATGTCCGCATGTGTTCACGGGAGAGCTCAAAATATCCTCGATTCCGTGCGAATACAGCCGTTGCTCTCTAAGAAACTCATAATATATATATATATATATATATATATATATATATATATATATATATATATATATATATATATATATATATATATATATATATATATATATATATATATATATGTATATATATATATATGTATATATATATATATATATATATATATATATATATATATATATATACATATATACAGCCCTTAGTGTAATCAAAGATTATAAAACTCAACTTCATCAGGTTTCAGAAACTACCGATGCTACCCCTCAACAGCATTCCCTTTTTTGTTGCCATAGATGGGGTTGGTATTCCAACGCTCTAGGTCCGAAACGTTACGTTTTTAGAACGTTACATTGCAACGGAAGAGCAACGGACGGCCAGCGAACGTTCAGCGTACGTTAATGTGCCACGTGGGTAAAATATCCAACACTAGTTTTGGTAACTCCCGCATGTAAACTCGAGTTCTAAATCGAGTATAAAACTAATTGTAAGTTCAGATGAGCAACTTTACCCTGGTGCAGACCACAAGCAGGAGGACAGCTGCGAAATAATTCAAGGTGATATAGTGTGTGGTGCGTGCATGGTCACTCATCTCCTATATACAACTAATTTTTGTCTCCCCTAAAATCCCAAACTCAACTTGTTCAAATACAGCAGATTCCAATTATTTGACCAACTATTCGTTGGGGAGGACGTTTATTTGCGTCATATCTTTATGAGAAGACCCCAATCGAAGAACATCCACATTTCTTCTGCACTTAATTAGGACAGTATGTCATTTAAATGGACCAGATACCGGGGTATTTACTCTAATCTCGCGAGGAAATAAAATGCCTTCATACCGGGAGTCGACTTTATACATTCTCCCCCTTTTTTACATGCTTCTCTTTAACTCACTCTTCCATGAATCCGTGGATCTATGGTCATCACTTCATTTTACCCTACATACATACCACTTTAAGAATCGAGTTAGAATAGTGGTAAAGGATCCGACTCTCATCCCGTGAGTCTATCACAGTCGTTGCATCGTGTCAAAAATCTGGGGACTTTTTTTTATTAAGCAGTCTTAGCCTTTTTAGGAGCTTCCGTAATCCGTAAATTCCGTAAAAACTACAAGTTGTTTCATAAACATTTTATTAACAAGGACTAAAAAGTAAACAAAATAACGAAAAAAAAATTTTAAAGCATGCTTTTCTGAAAAATTATTAATAAATCTAAAAAAAGAACAATCTTGACATCTTGCTAAATAAGAAAAAATAATATTTTCTCAAGTGAATGAAAATTTAGTACGGGAAATAATTAAATTCCATTCAAGGAAATTAACCACCCAATTATAAGGCCACAACGAAAAGCATGAGGCGCGACCTCATTAATATTTTCCGCCTTAACTTAAGTTCATTTAAACTAATGGCCCGATATTTATTATATTCGATCTTTCCTCCCTTCCCTTTGTACAATGGAACGTTAATTGCATTCTTCCAATCCACAAGAACAGCAGAATCCTGTAAGCATAAATTATACAGTTCACACAACCGACAAATGAGTAAATTACACCCACACTCCAACATTTCACTGGATGTCCAATCTACACCTGCAGCCTTCCCATTTTTCAATTCTCTCACAGCCGTTATGACCTCATTCTCACTGGTCTCCTTTCCCATCATCACATTCTCGCATACTACTCCGCAAGGCTCATCTTCAGCGCCTGCAACATTATTGCATAACTTCAATGGTTTCCAGGCGTACTTTATGGAATTGAATATGGAATAATATTATCCCCCTTGAGAATGACACGGAAGTTTTGAAACCGGTCGGGTTTTGCCAATTAAAATTTTGTGTGGAATATACAAAGTGATTTTATTTCATCTCATTATTGCATAATTCTTAAAGGATTATTCTCCAGGAAACTTTGCGAAGGCAATCCAGGCAATTGCCGCCACTAGATTCAAAGAAGTTTGCAATGGTTTTGAGACACGGCCAAGGCTTTGGTTTGGAAAATTTAACGGATAAAGAGGGCTAGTCAGGCGTTTTTCAAGAGCAAAACATTTATAGGTATTGTCCAATTATGAAACTAAAGGGGTGAAGTTGATAAAGAAGCCAATATCTACGAAGTTTCAGCGGTGAAAAAGATACGCCACGCTAGGTGAAATGAAGATAGTACACTATGGTAATATCTTCATTTCACTTCGAAGGGCGAAGAAGATACAAATTTAAATATTTTTCAGAGCTTCTAGAGGTTATATTCCTAATACTCAAGTGAGAAACAATTGTGAGATTAAGTTCCCTCAGTCAAAATTTAATTGAAAAAAGTAATGTTGGCACAGGAGATCTAAAAACCTCAAAAACTGTTCCAGTTTCTCGCCAGTTTACGGTGCACATTGTTACCCAAATTATTCCGACCATGGATTTCTCGATCGATGACAAGTGAAAACAATTTTATGGCCGGGCTACCATAATCTTGCGCTGACGGTTACTTGTAGATTAGCGCCGGAGTGTTTCTCACCCCATAGAAGCTGCTTAACCTTTGCCTACCTGCTCCACTTTTCCACCCGCAGAATCTTAATATCAACAGATATCTACACACTCGGGAAGCCCTCTTGTTGTAAAGTGCCTTGATAGCAATTTGTGTCCAGCAAAATTAAGAAGCAGATTGGGTCAATATTATCAATTTATATTTTTACATCCCGAATCGAGAGGATAGGTGGGGAAACTGAGCGTCGACAGTTCTCAACCTAAGCGGTTACCCGATAAAATTTTACCTCTATGTGGTAAACAAGACCTCCAAAGACTTACATGAGCAGGCTCGCGCAAAGAGTGCATTACATTTTATTTGCCGCTTTAAAATATTTCCTTTTTTGTTAAAATACTGATTAGAAACAAATAAAGTGTTTGTCGTGCTAGCTTTCGTCGATATATTACTTAGTAAAAACATCCAACTTCACTATCATATACATTTGGGGGAGCATCTGTGGCTTGAGAAATTTCGTACTTAGGTTTAATTATCCGGGAGTTTCTTTTTGTCCGTAGATTTTGTGTTTTAGAAAACATTTTCACTAATTCTGAGATGTAAGATAAGGTATTTTGGAAACCTCTGAAGACCGAAAAGTCCCTTGTCAACCATACGCTTGATTAGATTAAAGTAAATTATTCCTTACCTTTTTGCATAATATTCAACCCCCTTTAGCCTAAATTTGCCCATACGCCAACACAATTTCAGTCCATACCATATTTAATTTATACGAGCCATTTATGATTGTGTATTCTGAGTGAATGTCTTTCACAAATAGCGAAGAACTATGCGAAAATTTTCCGTTGATTGCGACTTTTTGAAAATACGATGAAAATGCATAAAACTTGCATGTAACTTATTTACAATTTTAACTAGGTACTTCTGTATTCTTACAGCTTACAAACGTTTCACTTTGGTACGTGACTCAGCGTACCAAATCAGACTTCGGACTTGAGCCATTTTGTGAGACGTTTAGGTTTGTGGCAAGTGATGCAGCCGGCACTCCTCCACTTACGGTCGAAATTTCTGGAGTATTCCCGCCGTAAGTAGTCCTAACTTTACAAAATCCTTTCGTAGTTGATTAGCCGATAAAATCCTTAGTTTAAATTCATACTCCTCACATTTTTATACAGATTGGAGGAATAAAATGATCTCCTCCAGTCTGGAACTGTTAATAATATGAGGAGATATTGTAATAACCAGGGCGATTGGAAATGCCTAGTACTAACATTGTTGCAAAATAAATGAACTCAATTTTGTTAACTAATGTATTACTTTCACACTTTTCTTTGTGAATTTCACAATGGACGGTTTCCAGTATGTTAATTATATCAGAGACTCTACTGCATACTTCCCCTTTTATCTTCAAAGTTTCAGCCACACGAAGTCCAAACATCCAAACACCTTTTAATTTATAGATTTCGTGTTTAAAAGCTCGTAATGCTGACTGTTGGTGGACTATTTCTTTAGCATGATTTTTTGACTAGCGCTACTCGATTCGTGGCATCTTTTTTAACGTCAGTAGTGAATCTACTTCCCAGATGTAAATGGTAGAGTATTGATCTCTGTCAACATTTCAACACCCTCAACAAACGTAGCAATTTGATTGTAGGGTTTTCTATTGTAACTTCCCTAAACTTCTTCTGACGTTACCAACGCATTTTCATGTAGTATGCTCCAAATACCACAGCTGTCAGATACATTCCATTCCACATAAGGACTCCTTTTTCCAGTGCTGTCGTAGCTTGTTCATAAAATAATTTAGCTCCAATTGATTGCTCTGAGAAAAATAATTACAGATGTTCAATTTTAAATGTGTTATTTTCATTGGTACTGATAAATTATTGCACAACTTTGAATATAAAGGTAATTCAACTATCTCAATCCTAAACGGTGAAGTCAATGAATGAGAAAATACCAATGAATGAAGGGTAAAATAAAACTTTATTTGTGACAAGCAATGAACACAATTTATGATTCACGTGTAATTTTATTTCAGCTTCAGGACAATTTCTCTTAATGGAAAAATGACTTCGACTGATTTCCAGAGGTGGACTGTCACCTTCAAAAAAACAGGTAAGCGAGAAATCCGAGATCACGTGTTCATCGGTTTGATTTCTAGGAGCTGGGTTATTTAAGTCAAAGCAGTTACTGTTGAACTATTCGGCAAAATATTGTGGGGGCAAATCTTTACTCATTCATCGGTGAATTAAAACTACTATGAAATAATGTATGACACTCTTCACTGCCTTCAAGCACAGTTACGCTGTTTTGCTGGCTTGTGATGAAAAAAACAAGCAGTCTTTGCTCATTTTCCGAGAGAATAATTTTCTTCGTAGAGTGCGAATACTATTAACAGTGAAGCTTGACTTAATCAGAAAGAAAATTGTAAATCGTAGCACAAGTAGAAAAATGGCAGCAGGTTATAATTATTTGTATTTTTTACTTAGGAAAACTATTGATCACTTCCTCTCTTAAAAAATAAACGCCTATGTAAAATAATTTATGGACTAGGTGTTTGTATTTTCTCAGAGGTGATTACAGATATAATAACGAAAAACCTTTGATTCGGCGACAATTTTGCATTGATTAAACTGTTTCCAAATTGAACTTAATTTAGAATTTTACTCATATCAAGGAGTAATGTCATTTTGCTGAAATTTGGCATGGCCCTGTGATACCCCCAACAGTCAGAGTTCGACTCAACTGTTCACGTGTCCACCCTCCATCCCAAATTACAATTTCGTAATTTACCTTAATTGGACCTTGCTCGTGGTCATGGCAATTCCATCACGAATTTCTTATTTACTTTTTCTTTGAGCTTTCTTTGAACTTAAATAACCTCCACCCAAAAAAATCCTACCACCCCAGATCAATTCTTTCTCTTCAAAACATCCAACACATACCAAATGCTATATAACTTTATTTACTCTCCATCCGCGGGTAGGTATTGCATAAATATCAACGCCCACTTCCTATAGCAATTAAAAGAGAACTTTTGTCACTCCCTTGGGGAACGCGAGTATCCCGAAAAACGTCAATTAACCTAACTCCTTTCCTCATTATCAAAGACTAAGATCCACGATTTCCTCAAACTTATCACTAAGATCTTATCCGGTACTCATAATATCAAAGGAATATTTAGACATGTAGCTAATCTTGAAAAACTATTCCTTTGCTTCCTTGTTTTTTGCCCCCTTGACTCACAGTCTATCTTCCGAGCATCATTTACTCCGTAATATTTCGAGACATCCCATTCTACCCAACCTAAACGTTTCTCCTGATGCAACCAAGATACAAGTGCTGTTCTTGCCTCGCCTCTCACTCTCTCACTCCAATTATCTTCTTTAATTGATTTATTTACTAATTTATTAATTTAATAATTACGTGAACTAATTATATTTCAAATATTATTTCTTTAGAATTATTTTTCCAACCAGCAAAAGTACGTTGCCGTAATGATTGGACACCTTATGTTCAGAAAAATAAAAATATTTAGCAAACTTGCCTAAACTACGATCAAGAATAGTTATAACAACATGAAGTTCCTAAGTTTAGGATTCCGAATAGCGATACCAATTACTGATTTTGTTAGCTGCGTTTGATTAGGAGTAAGTAGAGCAAATGTTCTCTGTTTCATGTGAAGATTAGTTTTTAATAAAATTATATTTTAACATAACATTTGTGGTTTTCAACATGGTACTTTCAAAGTCGTCTTTCTACTTTTTTTCAGTTTTAGCATCATTACTACACCTCACTAGACTTCCTACGCAGTACACTGTCCTCGGTGCAAAACTATTTTCTGACCCACAATGGTTGGTTCTCTACTCGTGCACCGAAAAGGAAGCAATCCACATACGTAAGTAAGACTGACAAGAGTAATTAGGAGGGACCTGTAGGCTCGTCGACGGCCGGGGGCGTTTGTACTATAATTGACGAGGTGCAGACTGAGACTATAAGTTTGAACATAAAGGTAAAATGTGGGAGATGTGTATAACAATTCCAGCGAGATGATTTAGTAGTAGATTATGTTACGTAAACAGTAATATTTCAAACATTTAATGATAAATCTATGGTTTAATTAACGGTTAACCACTTGACTAGCGAATGAATTTTTCAAAAAGCGCTTTTTATTTGGGGAAAATTTATTTTTAGTATCTATTTATAAATTTTTTTAGCCACAGTAAGGGCTATTTCAGTAGGCACATTTCTTATCATATTTTGTTTTTATCTTTCAAATTTTACCATTATTTTTTTTAAAAATATCAACAATTTATATAAAAATATTTTTTCTAAAATTCAGTTTTTGTGTGATAGTCTTTGAAACATGTGGTCAGGTGGAAAGCCACCTCACAATCTGGGGAGTAGAATCTCTTTTCCTTCTACTGCTCTCCTTTGAACCATACTACACATCTTTATGCGGGAAAATTTTTTTTTGGAAGGTTTGTTCGAGTCTACAGTGTCTATCATTCAACCTAGTAAGGTAAAGAGCATCAGAACGAGCTATTTACACTACCAGAGGTTGACTGTACTTTGAGGTGAAGTTTTCTACCTAAGTGATCATAAATGTTACACATTTCCGCTGGCCTTTATTTGTAAGTTTCAATAAGCAAGTGTCCCTCTGGGAGTAAATTTTACAAATCCACTCAACCCATTTCGCACTCACTAAAAAAATAGAATTTCATCACAAACCAGCTGTGCTTGGAAGAAATAAATTGCTTTCATGATAAGTATCCTTTCCACTAGAGTAGAGACTCATCAACGTGGGACGTGGAGGGCAGAGAACCACTCTTTCATATGCTCCAAGACTGGTAGGATTTTTGAGAAGTTTTTGTTCGGGCAGTCATAGCTAAATCTTTCATTGTCCAAAAAATTGAGGAATTTCAGCGGCAGATGAAATCTTCCCGTGAAAACTTTTCGAAAGTCTGGAGACGCGATGCTCTCCCGTTTTGAAAAATGGCTGTGATAATCTGGTTTCTGTACAATTCCCATCATTATAGAAACTCGATTACATTATATTATTACATCATAGAAACAACCATTAATATGTTAAATTCAATACTATGGAGCAAAGATATATCAAATAGAAATAAAAGATACATATACAACACCATATTTAAAAGCATACTTACATATGGGAGTGAAATATGGCAAATGAATGTGAGTGACGAAAAGAAACTTGTAGCTACAGAAATGGACTTCCTCAGAAGGGCAGCCGGAAAATCCAGGCTTGATTGAGTAAGAAATGAGAGAATTCGAGAAATTATGAAAATGACAACAACCATTCTGGGCGAAATCAAGTCAAAACAACTGCTGTGGTACGAACATGTTCAGAGAATGCTCAAAGAAAGACTGCCCAGGTTTAGTGACACTACACACAAAACATATAAAAAGCAAACTCACGAGTTTAAAATTTTCGGTGGGTCGCCCGCACCTTCATCAGTGATAGAATCACAGATAGAATCACAAATCTCAATAAAATCCCCTAGGAAAACATGACATTTAGATAGCAAGAAAAAATTCGTTTTTTTAAGTAATTGTGTTGGAGGCAAGTTTTCCCAATGATTTTACTTCAATATAAAGATGTTCAAATGGTCAACTTAATTCAGTATATAAAATATTAAGAAATACGGATTACTAGTAATAAAGTCATTGTAATGAGGTATTGGTCATATTTTGCTAACTGAAGTTAAGATTTACTTTTAACAATTAAACGTAACATTTGGTTAGATATCCGCATTCGATATGATAAATAAATGCTTTTTGCACACCTCAAGGAAATCTAACCTCTAGCATTAAGTAAGAACAGCCTATATTTCAATTTTCGTTTTGCATAATTCATATTTTTACATCAAGATTTGACGAAATTTTTTTCGCTCAGCAGAGGTCCTTTGCAACCTATTTCTCTTAATAATTTTAGCCCTAAGAAATTCATTCCAATTTTTAAGATGATGATTATGATTAATATTCAATATACATCTTCCAGAAACGACGTACATTCTGTCAAGCACCAGATTCATGACTCACAGTGATATCGATGCCACCCAAGCTGTCCTCACAGGTTCAGGTATTTTCAATGAACTATCTGATGCAGAGCAGACTGTCTGCATCACATAATACATCAGAAGTTGATGGAAGACCCCGATATCAGGAACTTAACATTGTTTTCCTCATTTGTCTTAAATCATACACAATCTTTCGACGGTGACCTTTCACCATCTGTGTAGAATTATATTACGATAATTTTAAGAATATTTGGAAATAAAATTTTAAACAAGTATTTCATATTGTTAATCATTTTTACTTTAATAAAACATAGCCAATGTCTTCGTTTCTCTCCATAAAATGATGGGCATTTGGATGGTTTCATTCCTACATCTCGCGTACCTCGAGGACGAGGATACGTATTTTTTCCAAATTCTCCCATTTGCCCTTTTTTCGAGATCCATCGCCATCTTGAGGATGGGGATCACAGAAACTGAGCTACCCACGAGTAAACTGAGAGCATTGGCGAAGTAAAAGCCGACGATGTTCCCATACGGTATTAAAAATGATCGTTATTTTCGTGATATATTGATTTACCTATATGACTCAAAGCGGAAGATTTCTTTCCGGCTATACTTTTATTTTGAATAAATTGTTATCTACATCTACATACTACCCCACGAGCCGCCGCATGGGCTGGTAGCAGGGGTTGGTAGGTCACCAGCCGTGTAAAGATGTAAAAGTATAGGAGGTGAAATGGTGACATGTACTATGAGAGTGTGTTTGGAGGAGCTCAGTTTTTATTGTGGTCGCTTATTGTGCGCGGAAAGAACGAGTTTTTGTACCTATCTGTTCGGCAGACTATCTCTCTTATTTTATCGCATCTGTCAGACCACACTGAAGAAATGTAGTGAGGCGTCATGATAATATGCTCTGTGTCGCTCTGAAACACACCAGTTCTGAATATCTCAAGCAGCCTAAGCCTAGCGTGCATCCTCCGAGTCTCTAGGGGCTCCCACCATAATCCTTCTAACAGTAGTGTGGCAATATATGTTCGTTCGTAGCAGTTTTTAACGAAGCGTGTAGCTTTTATTTGTATTTTGTTAACTTTTTGGTTAAATCTTTATGATCAGGGCCCCAAATGCTCGCGGCGTATTCGAGAAGTGACCTAACCAGAGCGACGTAGCATCTCCTTTTTACTTTTTCATCCAAGGATCATGATCATTGAGCACTCAATTCTCTAAATAACAGCTATTAAAAATGAAATTTGTTCAGCAGACGGAATCAAGCGGCCATGTTTATGTGGTGATACAATGGCCTGAGGTTAGATAACTTAGCCCCACGCGAGTGTGGGAAACCATTGCCACTCTTGCGTCAGAGCTTGCACTCATGACATCCATTTGCGCTGCTCAAATAGCAAAGTTTCTGGAAACGGCCCACATTCGTGAAATTATGAGGTGATCAAGATTTTATCACATTCATAATATGAGATTCAAAATTAAATTGGAGTATTAAAAATCCTTGAAAAATATTGACTCAAGGGATGAGATTATTTTAAATGAATAAAGGAATGAGACAAAAATATGTTACCTACGAGTGAATAGGAATAGTGGTGTGCATCCAAAATGTGAATTTGGCTCTTCAAGCGAAGCCAAATGGCCGTCCAATGAGGTAGAGGGAGGATGAAATCACGAGACGAATCCGACCGGAAGATTGCTGGTTGTTACCCTCATATGCGTCATCAGGTGATAGTCATCTGTCCTGTGGCGTGGCATGAGGTAAGTTATTGTGCTACTCCCGTCCTGCTTGATATCTCCCTCTTCTACATTCTTTCTCCTGTGCCGGTAGTTCTCCCTTTTAACCCTCTTAATCCTAGTCACTCTTGTCTCAACTCCCACTCCTTAACATCTCACGAACTCCCACAACTTCTCTTTTAATGTAATGTCGGTGTTCTACCATATTATTCATGCATGCCTGGTGCGAAAGCACCCCCTGCCACACACCCTTTGGGTGGCTTGCAGGGTATGACGTAGATGTAGATGTAGATCACCTTCACATCAACCGCATTATTCCATAAAGGCAAAAGGCCATGGCAGCCCAAGGGACCTGGCCGCCGAGGCTTATGTTCACTTATCATCATGAAATCGCTCAATAGTAATGAGTAAAGAGTTCAAGTTTCTTCACTATTAAATGTCAAAGAGAGGGTTTCGTTCGAAAACGGCAAAAAACCGGAACTTTTTTTGGTTCTCACCGGAATAAGAAATCGAGAGTATAACGTAAAAACAATCGGCAACCACAGTCAAACGTGAAATAAAACAAGCTAAAATTTTGTGTAATTCGCATTCTTATAGGTACCACGGCTCATTTTTAATCAGTGTCCAAACTCGAATCTATATAATTTTTGCACCGACAGTAAGGTAAAGTACCCAAATAAGAGAGAGTCTCCTAATAAGAGACACCTGACTATTTTCTGAAGGATCTCCTGACATCTGGCGGATTTAAGAAAAACTAGATGTGTATGCTTGGAAATGACGATTCCTGTGCTGTGACGTCAGTACGAAGCTTGAAGCGAGTCAGAGAGCACGTGTTTTCTTTGTGAGCCATTTTATATTTTGTGCTGCACTGACTGAGGACGTGATAATCAGTAAAGGTAAGCTCCTGGACAGATTTCATTATTTTTTTTCGAAATGTTCATGAAACGTTGCGTATTATAACCTTTGTACTAGTACGTAGAATAACTTTTTTTCAATGTGGGTAGCTATTAAGTTTCAGGCTGTGCGGTTCCCTAATAAGAGATACCTAGCACCCCAAATAAGAGATAGTGTCTCTTATTTGGCAACCCTATTAGTGTGTTTCAGAAGTATACCTATATACCCGAGTTTGAAGCAACGTAGTAACATAACGACTCGTTCGATTGCAATGTAGTTTACATCAAAATTTAGCTTAATTAAATTTGCGTTGAGCATGTGTAATGAATAGTTTTTACTCTATTTTTAAAGGTATGTTCTTGAAGCGAGAAGAGCAAAAGTACCCGTTTTTCGGCACTCTCCGCGCAATCAGTGAATGTACGGCCTTCTATAACCAAAACCAATGATTATATCAACGTCATATCATTGCCACGGCTAGATTGTACTTTAATAAATATATATTTAAGTACTGCGGCTGAGAATGACACTGGCAACGCCGAGACAAAGATGGTGCGAAGCGCGCGTTTCTCGGATCTTTCATGGTTGAGAAAAAGTTACTTCACAAAATTAACAACAACTCATGTTAGAATAAAGTTATAGCATTAAAATTTCGAAATCGCATTTATGAAAGTACGATCTAGCCGTGGCAATGATATGACGTTGATATAATCATTGGTTTTGGTTATAGAAGGCCGTCAATTCAATGATTTCGCGGAGTGCCGAAAACGGGTAGGGTAAAGTCCCCAAATAAGAGACACCTTTTTATTAACTGCTTTTTAGCATAGTTCAGTAATTATTTTTACATTTTTTATAAACCTACCATGTATATTACATTGTTTATTTTCAAATTTTACAGTATGGATCTCACACATATCCTGTTCTTTACAAAAATCAAGTTTAAGTCAAAAGTTAAAAAAAGTTGAGATTTATATGAGGGGTCCAAAATGCTCAGCGCAGATTTAATTAAGCTAAATATTGATGTAAACTACACTGGAATCGAACGAGTCGTTATGTTACTACGTTTCTTCAAACTCGGGTATTTATACTTATGAAACAGTAAATTGTTGTATTACTATGGTGTAATTCCTACTAAAGAAAGTAGACTGCGTGTTCGCAAATGCTGTGTGCCACTTGTAAACTAGGAATGAAATTTTCTTTAAAGCGTTAAATAATTAATGTTATTATTTTAGATGCCAGAGAAGCGTAAAACTTGGGACCAAGAAAAAATGAAAGGCGCCATATTAGCAGTTAGATCCGGAGAAATGGGCTACTTATTGGCTTCTAAGACGTTTGGTGTGCCGAAAGGCACGTTAGAAAAGTACGTCAAAAACAGGAACAAGACACCTGAAGACATAATGGAAATGAGGTCAGGTCGAAAACCAGTGCTTCCGGATAACTTAGAAAAACTGTTAGTAAAATATTGCATGCAAATGGACGAAAGATTTTTCGGCTTGAATATAGCAGATGTAAAACGTATGGCTTTTCAATTAGCTATTCGGAATGGACTGCCACACCCTTTCAACACTAAAAATGCCGCCGCTGGAAAAAAATGGTTCAAGTTGTTTTTAGGTAGGCACTCAAATCTTTCTATGCGCACACCACAAGGACTCTCGGCAGCAAGAATAAAGTCATTTATCCCTGAAAATGTAGCTGCTTTCTTCGATATTTATGAAGGGGAGTTAACAAAAATAAATCAGAATGGCCACCGAGTGTACAATGTCGACGAGACGGGGTTGACTGTTGTGCAACATAAGATGCAGAAAGTCGTGGCCTGCAAAGGCAAGAGGCAAATTTCTAATTTAACTTCCGCAGAAAGAGGGGCTTTGATCACCGTTGTAACCACCTCATTCTACTGCCAAAATGCAGCCACTGGATGTAGGTTTCATGAAACCACTGAAGACCTACTACGCACAAGAAATTTGTCACTGGCTTCGCAACAACCCAGGGCGTGTGGTAACGCATTATCAAGTTGTAGGTCTCTTTGGTCTTGCTTACCAGAAAGCTGCCACTCTCAGAATCTCTATAAATGCTTTTCGGAAAACTGGTCTAATTCCCTTTAACAGAAATATATTTTCTGATGTTGATTTAGCCATCCACACTGGAGGAGGAAGTGATGCCATTGTAATTCCTCATTCTGAGAACTTCATCGTGCCAGCGGACGTGTCACCTCTGCCTCAGCTACCACCAAGGGCACAATCACAAGAAGATCAGGCTTCAGCGGGTGGAGTACTGGCGACACGAAAAAGGAGAGCAGGAAACGCAGTGCTCATAACATCTAGCCCCTACCGCCAGAAGCTGCGGGAGAGTTTGGACAGGACTAAGAAAGGGGAAGCGCCTACACGTAAGAAGTTGTTCGAGAAGGAGACAGTGAAACCAGGAAAAGTTTGAAGTCGAAAGCGCCAATTGAATTCATCCAGTAAAGATGAATCGGATGATGTAGTCCAGACAATAGAATCTAGTGATTCAGATGGTGACGTTGAGGCTGATGATGCTGATGCTGACTGCATATTTTGCGCAGGACTCTTTTCAGAAGACCACAATGGCCAGAAATGGGCTCAGTGTATTAAATGCTACTGCTGGGCACATGAAGAGTGGGGTAGCGATCTAGAACCTTTCATCTGCCCAACTTGTTCCAAGAAAAGAAGATAAGATTTTGTCCTGAAGTGAGAAATTGTAACTTATTGTACATCAAAACTTTTCAGTGCATTCTTTTTCATTTTCTTACGCATGTTCATGTTCATTGTACTGCCTTTATAGAGTCTTTTCATTAATATAAGAAATAAAAGTATATGTATCTCTTATTTGGACCCCTCATATAAATCTCAACTTTTTTTAACTTTTGACTTAAACTTGATTTTTGTAAAGAACAGGATATGTGTGAGATCCATACTGTAAAATTTGAAAATAAACAATGTAATATACATGGTAGGTTTATAAAAAATGTAAAAATAATTACTGAACTATGCTAAAAAGCAGTTAATAAAAAGGTGTCTCTTATTTGGGGACTTTACCCTAGATGTGTACGAATGGTTGCCTGCTAACTTGCGTGGATTCAAACTTCGGCAAGGAAGGCTTGGAACTGATTCTAAGAATGAAGCAGCATCTGCGCTTCTACAGTAATAAGTAAAATCCGGGTTTCTTGGTTCATTACGCGGTCAAACCCATTGTGACCGGGTTTTGAACTGTTACCCTACCCAAAGCCCCACTCCCTAACCTATTCCTTTCGGTTCAGAGCCGATCCTTCTTTCGCCAACGGCAGATATCGGCCCTGACGCGACGCCGGGTGGCGAGCAGTTGGGACGTCTCCGATGCCATCCGTACCATGCGACTTGTGATTGCTAGAGACGGCCCTGAACACGCCGGCCACTCGCCGCTGCGCCCGAAGGGTGACCCTGGGTGGTGCTGAGGAGACTATCGCCGTCGAACGCCCATTGGAATGCGCTCCTGGACATGAGACACGGACCACGAGGTTGAGTGTATCCAGGATTTAGATGACCAACCCTCCGGAAGACGCCGCCGTCAAATGTGGCGATGACCGGAGGGTGGGATGGGCGAGAGAGGGTAAAAGGTCCTATCACATTACGCTCAATTGCGGCTGCTCACTCGCCCTGAAAGACGCCGAAATATTCCACGACTTTCCCGGTATTCCATCCCCTTACCATATCCTTGCCATCAAGCGAATTATTCCCGCCTCTTGGTCTTCCTTATCCTCCCTCACTTTACCTCATTTTTCCATTGCCCACTCTTCCTCGTGCTCTGATTTCATCGAGTGCATTTAATCTTCTTGGAAACCGTCGTCGCAGCCCGCGCAGTCGCTTCCCCGTGGTGGATCTACGTCATCTTGGCAGTGGTCATCATTTCATAGACCCCCTCTCTCCTCCTCACCTGTAACCTCATCGGCGTGTGCGAGCGCCGAAGCAGCCTTTTCTGCCGAGCGATTGGGAGTGGTACCACGGCGAGCCGTGCCTTGCCCCCGCCGATAGCACAGCAATCATTCATTAGACCTCCACCCCATCGTGAACCCGGGCCGATGTGCCCTTCCCCTGTGAGACAGTGGCAAAGCCCTCCGCTCCCCCGATACGACGACGTATGCCGAGGTGATGAACAATGACTCTTTGGCGATAAGTCCTCTTCCGTTGCTGCCGCCGTCTCAGACATGATATGAAAGCCTGGCCCCATTCAAACCAATTAAGGCAAGTCCACAGAAAAAGAGCTGGTCCGTAATAAAAGTATTCAAGCCCAATAAATCGCAACCAAAGACTTCGGAGAATGTCTCGCGGCTCATAACCCCTTTCATCACGATGAAGGATCTTACGTTTTCCCGGCGTATCTGCTCGATAAACGTTTCTCACGTATTCCATCGGGTAAGCAGGTTCATTAGTCCCGACGTTTCGGAGAACGACTTGCTCTCCATCTTCAGGGGTTCTGAATACCGTCTTCTCAATTTGAATCTGCTTACCCAGTGGAAAACCCGAGAAATATTTACCCTTTCATCACGTTTCTCGCGACGTAAAAAACCTGGTCCAATCAAATCAATGATGACAAGTCATTATGCTGGTCTAACTCCATGCTATCCTACTACTTAGGTATTTGATGTATACGGCGTAAGTTCCTCACTTTTTTTATAACGTTTCTTCAGAGCATGTAACCTGAAACGCTGAATCTCCGCATCTCTCCTGAACCTCTGAATCCGCGCTGTACCCTCGCACCTCCGCTGCTCCTCCGCATTTACACTGCAACTCCATCGCGGGGGACATCAGTGAAGCTACCTCAAGCTCCGTAGGCAGACCCAGCTCAATTGTGTATGTGTCCCACCTTCCACCAATTGTGAGTATTATACACCAAACTGTGCTTTTCATTATGCAGTATGAGCCCCAATTAATTGTTCCCCATTGTCTATTGGCGGTGTATCCTCCATATTTATATCGACTGCTTACAGTTCATTCACTGCTTAATTAAAATCAATAAGCAATCTATTTTCCTAGCTTTGAGTGCAATTCATCTCGATACTCCCGCTAGCGGACTAATCGAGCACTTGCAATAAGCAATTTACCCCATGAAATACAATCACTCTAATTATCGAGAAAAACGAGAGCACCGAAGGATCATGGAGTTATTTTTTTGGAAATACTACGTAATGGAATCGATGAATATATTCCATACAAATTCAAACGGGAGAGTGAAGAACCTCGTCAGTATAACCACGAAATAAGGCGGGAGCTCAGGAGAGAAAGGCAATTACACAATCTATTATATAAAAATTCTATTAAGTAAAGTAACAAAACAACGGAGCTTGCGGCAAGAGAAATATGCGTTGCTCAACGCTCATTAACGAAGAAAAAATGCGCGCTACTCAGCGAAACGTCAATAAAAAAATCCTCGGCGAATTATTCGATGAAAACCCCAAGTCATTCTGCACTTACGCGAGAGAGCTTCAGGGCGAATATTCGACAGTAGAGTCTTTACTGAATATGAACGGCAAAGTGGTCACCAACAGTATCGACGAAGTCAATTTATTAAACCACTACTTCGAAGGAGTATTCACTAAGGATGACACAATTCACAATTTAGACATTCCTGACTTGAACGAGCCGATGGCTGGCATAAGAATTCAACGTGATAGAACAGTTAAACAACTGCGTTCGACTAAAAGTAACAAGTCCCCAGGTCCAGAAGGAATACCTACACGCGTGCTGAAGGAGTTAGCGCTACAGATTGCACCATTCTTATAAATTATATTTAAAAAATCATTATCCGAAGGCAAGATGCCCCAAGACTGGAAAATAGCCAACGTCACTCCGACGTTCAAAAAAGGAAATAGAAGTGACCCAGCAAATTACCAGCCTATGTCGCTAACATCACTTTATGCAAGATACTCGAACACATTATCGTGGGTAATATTATGATATTCCTGGATAATAGTAACATCTTACATAGCAGTCAGCACAGCTTCCGTAAGGGTAGGTCCTGCGAAACACGACTTGCGCTCTTCCTTAATGATATTCTAAAATCAGATGAATCAATTAAGCAAGTCGACGCGATATTCCTTAATTTTAAGAAGGCATTCGACAAGGTTCCTCACAAAAAACTCATTAATAAATTGTAATCATGCAGAGTTAATAGAAAAATAGTGAATTGGATAAGTGATTTTCTCATTGATCGAAAACAAAAAGTAGTTATTGATGGCTTTAGCTCTGATATTGTCGAAGTCACATCCGGCGATCCTCAAGGAAGTGTGATCGGCCCTCTTTTATTCCTTATTTATATTAATGGCGTAAGTTCTAGAGTTAGCAGAAAATTAAGATTATTTGCAGACGATACAGTTATCTACCGTGAAATGAGCGAAGACGCGGACTTTGAAGCTCTGTAATCGGACCTTAACGTTCATTCGTGGTGCCAGGAGTGGGGGTTAGAATTAAATATCAGCAAATGCACCACAGTTCACTTCCTGCGAAAGTCATCACAAAAAATACTGAGGGTGGAGTTAACAAATCTTCAGATACAATAAAATATCTTGGAATCACCTTAACATCTGATATATCGTAGGGATTACACATCCAGAACATATGAGGCGCAGCATTAAAGAAACTAGGTTTTGTTAAACGTATAATAGGAAGGTCCTCGGATGAAAAAGTAAAAGAGAGATGATACTTCGCTCTGGTTAGGCCACACCTCGAATACGCCGCGAGTATTTGGAACCCTGGTAAAATATATTTAACAAAAAAAATTTAAAAAATACAAAGGAAAGCAGCGCACTCAGTTAAAAACTGCTACGAACGTACGTATAGTGTCTCGCACCTTTGAGAGGGATTAAGGTGGGAGCCCCTAGAGACTCGGAGGCTACACGCTAGGCTTAGGTTGCTTGATAAATTCCAAACTGATATTTTTCAGAGCGACATAGAGAATATTATAATGACTCCTCACTACATCTCTAGGTTTGACAGAAGCGATAAAATAAGAGAGATATACTGCCGAACAGATAAGTACAAAAACTAGTTCTATCCGCGAACAATAAGCGACCACAATATAAACTGAGCTCCACTAAATACACTCCTATAATACATGTCACCATTTCATCTCCAAAAAACTTACACCATTACACGGCTGGTGACCAAACACCCCCTGCCACACGCCCTTAGGGCGGCTCGCGGGGTATCATGCAGATGTAGACATCTTTCAGAAAGTCAGTTTTTCAGGCCAGGTACGTGGTTGGGAGAACGTATTACTGGAGACGAGAAAGGGATTAATAAACTCGAAGCTGTGCGTAGAAAATACGACATTGCAGAGCAAAGCTCTATAGAGCTCTAGAGAGTATAAAGCTCTAAGGAGTGAATTATTCACTCCTTAGACGCCTTATCAACGAAGAACTGGCTGGGGCGCATGACAGAGGGTGAAATCATAAGAAGCAAGTCCAAGTGAAAAATATCAGCTCTTATTATAGCGGGCGTAATAAAAGATAAAACTAAATTTGGATCTCGTATGAGTAGTCGAGGAAGCAGTATTGCTAAAGTAACTAAGAAAAGGTAGGAGGCGTGAAGATAGAAGGTTGGCGAAATGAGAAAAATGGCGCTAGGAATTGCTCGCAGGGATATTAAACAAAATAGAAAAAACGTTTCTGGAATAATTTTCCTCGCACCTAGAATTTGAAGTATACTTCCCCTAATGCCCTTTTTCGCTGACCTAACGGCTTTGGATGGGCTGGCGGGTGGCGTTTCAAGTGTCATTTAGTCCGTACCTGATGCACATGTTGTCCGAAAGAGATTGGATGAGTTAGTACGGCATAACAAGAAATTGGAGTCCATGGCTCCTGGAAAGGGGTTACGCGTGAGACCATATGTAAATAGGCAAGGTCTTCGTTTGAAAATTAACTTGCCGATGAACACAAAAACAATAAATAACACCACGTTAAAGATTGTTGAATGCAAATGAGATTTGATAGATCTAAGAGGAGAAACAATTACAATAAGATTACATTTAAAGGAAAATGGCGTTTGATTTCGGAGTATTTCTGAGGAGAGCGCGGCGTACGCAAACTCCATTCATATCACCGATCAACGCGGCATTTTTGAGGCAGTTTGAGCGAAATATCATTTTACCTAGAAATCAATGAATTTAGTCTCATTTTAAAGAAATAATATATCTCACCCTTCTAATGACACCAAAAATTCAACCCCTTACCACATTACTTTCGGAGTTATTTGCCTAAAAACACCAGCCCTTTTACACGGGAAATGGTACGTGTGTGCACTCCAGAGACACCTTATATTAAAAATGAGGCATTTCTAACACTTAGATGTCGTAAAAAACTAACATCGCGTAGTTTGTTTATTTTCTCAACTATTTTTTAAAATTATTCATATTGTCACCGCAATAAGTTCTTGGGTATCACAAAAAACCTTCCGTTTTGAAGGAGTTTCAAAAGCACCGCGCGAAAAAAATGAGTCAAGTTAAAGACTTATTTAAATATTATCATCTTATTACTTACAATTTCTGTCACATAGAACTATATTAATGCACCATTCATAATGCAATATTTAATTCATATGTCCTACAGCCGGTGAAATGAAAACGTATAATTCGAATATGGTCTCTATTATGACTAGGGAACTATCTCCCTCGGACTACCTTAAAAGCTCAAGGCTTAAAATGTATAGCTCTCGGGTTTCCTACCGGGTGATGGTGGTTTTTGGCACCGACGTTTCGAAGGCGTAGTCTGCCATCGTCCTCAGGGTGATGCCAGACTCCTCAGGGTCCTCAGGACGATGGCAGACTACGCCTTCGAAACGTCGGTGCCAAAAACCACCATCACCCGGTTGGAAACACTAGAGCTATACATTCTAAGGATTCGCCGGGAAAGCCTTAAGTCTTACATCAAGGCTTAAAGTTTATCTCAAATGGATGTTTTAAATGTGGAGTCCGGTGCACAATGGGATGATTCATTCAATTCATTTCATTAGTCTACCTACATTGGAAGCCCAAGCCTGATTATAATGATGAAGTAAGAATCACGGATAAAACAATCGGATTTTATCTTGCCCAGTGAAACTATCCGTACCTCAAGGGGCGCATGACAAACGTCGATGGAAGCAAAATATCTCAAACAACATCGCTGGTAAACAATTCATTCATGCACTTTTTATCGGAAATTCCGTTGAACCGTTGAAGTGGATAGTGTGAGAAACTCTGAAAATACGACAGCATTGAAGGGACTGGTATCTCTGGATCATAATGGTGCCATAGGAATGGATAACTCCGGATGGTTCCCCCACGGGCACAACAGCGGTATTTTGAGGAAAGGCTATTTTAATGTATGCATTCAATTGAAATATATTCTACCTGCATGAAGACCACGTAAAAGTATTTACTATCGGAACCCATGCATTGGTAGTTAGATCGAGGAGTGGCGAAAATTGCTATGTTTCGACAAACGGGGTAAAATCAGTATGCATTTACTTCCTTAAAATACATTCTTCGGCCTCAATTTTTACATTTATTTAAACCAATAAATATCCGTATTCCCAGCAAAATCCAGTATAATAAATTGCTCAAAGTTACTTAATGATCAGTTAAGAGTTACTTGCCTAATATTTTAAACACTTTGTAGATATTCTTGCTTTATATCTCATAATGAGGTCTATCAACTGTACTACTCAAAGGCATGCAATGAAAGAACAGGGTCTCGGTTGCCAGGAAACAGTTTGTTTGCGTCATGTCCCTCAATCTACCTCAATGCCCTCCAAAAATCAATTGGGAATGTTAAGTTGCTTGTGATGATGACAACATGGAATTGCAGATGACTCGCGTTTTAACATTCTAGCGTTGAAATTGTGAGTGACTGCACTTCGCTCAATCTTTGGAAAATCGGATCTCATGTATTGTCTTACATCATCTTCTCCAAATCTACGTCATACCCCGCAAGCCACCCAAAGGGTGTGGCAGGGGGTGCTTCCACACCAGGCATGCATGAATTACACGGCAGGACATCGAAACCTTTCATTATCACTCACTAAAAATCAAATTACATTGAAACCAGCGTACCACATATGCAACGCGGTCGGTTTTTAGGTGTCTTACGTGCGTGTCGCAGAAAATACGGTTTATAGGGATATGCCCGAGGATGAGATTCGCATATGGTAGTAGCAGTTTCTGCTCTGGAAAATTTTATATTTTTTCTTGCTAAAACAATATCATCCAAGAATCAGAAATAATGAAACAAAAATATCGTGCATTATATAATGCACACTTGGGGAAATTATGGTATATCTAAAATCATATTCCGCCATGCTTGACAGTGGGTTACTCTAGCTTATAGATAAAAGAGAAAAAATTAAATGTTACCAATATGGATTCTTGGAAATTTAATGCCATTTCAACATGTAGATTTACGGTGGTAGGCATGTTTTTCGAGATATTTTGATTTGTGCAGGTTTTCTCCTAAACGCTAAAGCGTTTAGGATAACGCTAAAGTTTCATACTATTATAGTGGCTCCTAATAATAATAATAATAATTAATAATAATTTTAATTATAATAATAATAAATATCAAGGTATTAAACCGAATAAAAAACACTTATCCATATTTGAATTTTGCCTGAATTTCGGATTCCGTGCCGTAAACCAAACTCATAACAATGCTTGAATTGAGAGAAAAATTACAAAAATATAATCCTTGCATCATTTGTTTTTCATCATGTGCGGTTATTTCGAAAGTGTAAATTTTTGTTCTTCAGTGAACTGTGACTCTAGAATTTTTTTCACCGAGTTAAAAAGTTTTTAAAATGTGCTCCCAATGGCTCACGAATCGCACTCCAACCACCTTAAGAGCTTTCAAAAATTATTTTCGTCGTATACCATTTCATTTGCATAGTTTTTGCTAGATAAGCTCTACTACTAATCTTGCCACAGATTTTCTACCTTTCTGATCGGTAAAGCAACTTTGTAACGACTGTGTTCGAGGTTTAAAATTACGTGTTACCTGAAGAAGAATACTTTCGAGTCTTTAAACGAAACGCAGTCAAAAATTCGCCATAAAATTGGCGCAAGGTTGACGAGGGTAAAATTTTATTTAACATGGAAATTTTTGTAAAATTTATGAATTCCATTTTCATCCCCCAAGGAAAGGAATCCGTGTAGACACGAGTATGTAAAAAGCTATGAGTTGGCCACATCAAGTCTATTTAATAATTCCATTTAAGGGAATAATGTCTCTATTTCAAGCACTTAAAACAAAGGAAATTGGAAATTTTTAGGTGTATTACATTCGGTCACTGTGTTTCGCTTGTCCATCCGGGTGATATTTATTGTGCAGCATCTATTAAGACCTCTTTGTCCTAAGGTCGTACATAGGTGGCGCACCTTAAATTCGCTTTTTCAGCTCCGAAAGAAAGCTCGGTGAATTTCGGTGCGCGCCATACACAAGATACTTACCAATTAACAACTCACAATTGCCGTCCCACATTGGTTCTCTCGCATTCCCGAGCATTCGAATGCGTCAACATCATGAGTGATAAACTTCTGAGAGTGTGTGTGGAAGAAAATTACTTTAGATTTAATGACAGATTCTTCCAACAGAAGGACGGCTTAGCGATGGGGTCACCTCTATCGCCGCTTTTGGCGGACCTATACATGAACGACTTTGAAGAAAAGTTTTTCAGTGATTGTTCAGTGAACACAAGTTTAATCCATTGTTGGTACAGATATGTAGGCGATGTGTTTGCCGTGTGGACTGGCACAATGAGGCAGCTGGACATATTTTTGAATAGGTTAAATTCCCAATCCAAAAACATTAAGTTCTCCTGTGAAAAAGAAATCATCCATAAAATTAACTTTCTGGTCATAACCATCTCATCCACGGAAAAAGGCTACGACTTCGCAATTCACAGGAAAGAAACAACCACAGACCATGTCATCCCCTCCGACTCCCGCCACCATCCCTCTCATAAGTTGGCCGCTTTTCATTCCATGCTAAACAGATCACTCAACGTCCCCCTGTCTGCCGAGAACCTCGCCAAGTAAATACATTGCAGTGAAAAATGGATACGAAGAAAGTGTCATTTTTAAAATGTTCGAGAAAAAACGCTCCCTCCAAGCACAGAAACTCATTTACAAATCATCCGACTATAGTGAAAGCAAAAAACGCTGGTGCAAACTAAGTTATAATGGATATATTTCACAGGCAATTGCCAACCTTTTTCCAAAAAAAGAATTCAAAATTGCTTATTATAACAAGTGTAACTTAAGGGCTGTGTTAAACAAAACCAAGGACAAAATTGACATTAATGATAGAAGTGGTATTTATAAACTTAAATGTGGTGAATGTGAAACCTGCTACGTTGGCCAGACTGGACGGTCGTTCAGAGTGAGAACAGATGAACACAAAATACATCTACGCATTGGGGACTTAAACAGGTCCCATTTCGCTAAACATCTATGGGAGAATGACCACAAGAGTGACTTTGTGCCGGAGATTCTCCACCTGGAGGGAAAGGGAAGAAGGATGGACTGTTTAGAGGAGCTGGAGATTAGAAGGCATTTAAAGGAAGGAAAAATTGCTAACGACAATATTTTTGTCAGCCATTCCCCCTCTTGGATATTCCCCTGAGTCATAATACCTTTTGAGGATGACGCCCCAACCCCCGCCGTGGACGCCGCACTCATCGTCCAACCGTTCCCCCCCCCGCCCCCCCAAAATAATGCTCGTTCCCGCGTCCTCTCACATACCTTCTCCCCCCCCTTCCCGTCACCCTTTTCCTGCCTCTTCCTCCCTCCCCCCCATCCAAATTTGTATATATTCTGTAGCATTTTAAAATTTTGTACCTGATGATGTCGCCTATGTGACGAAGCCGGTCGACCTGAAATAAAAACTGTGAAAAAAGTACCATATCGCATTTGAATTCTTTATCATGAGTGATGCACGTCGAGAGATAGGCTGCTATTCTGAATGAAATAGCATTAATGCTATATGCCTAAAATAGCTATCGTGTTGCTATTTTCCCAAGAATAGCAACACCGACGCTTTTTGCGATTCTGAATGAAGAAATGTCTACCGGAAGTTGCTATTTACGGGTTTTGAAATAGCAGCGCTGCTATCTGTGATTCTGAACGCGAAATGACGCCTGGGAGCGTTGCTATTTTAGGCGACGGTCTGATCCCCACGTTATACGAATAGCAACGGCCACCTGATTCTTTATCACACGTATTCTAACGAAGATTCAGCAAAATATGCATTGAAAAGTGTTCCTAAATACTTAAAAATGTTAGCAGGATTGACTTGTCAATACGTATATTCCAGTAAATATAAAAAATTCTTCTCATAAAAAGTCGGCAAATGTGCCAAGCTGGACGGGAAGGAAAAGTGAGCAAATTTCTTTGAAACTGAACCAAGTTGAGTTTATACCGAGTTCACACGATGGTGAGGTGAACTATCACAATAGAAATTAAAATTGTTTTCCCAGCTCGGGTAGCAGTTTAATGTTCATATAGGAATGCATAACAAACATCGCCAACCTCTCCTAAACTGAAATCCCGTTCTATCACAAAATTTAAAATTATCAGAGAGTTATCTATCAGCTGATGAATGCAGAACAAAATAAAGTATAATAATAGTATCCGACGACAGCATTGAATGAATTTAGTTGGATTATTTATTGAAAACATTCTTTCATGCACCAGACTCACGGCATCCGTGGCGAAGGTCTCAGCTGTTTGTGAAAAACGTAAACATCGCTCGTCATTGGCTGCCTGACTTTCCAATTACTGTACCGGAAGGTTTTCATACAGGAAGGGGCGGGATTAATAATAGCATTACGGAACCGACGCCTTGGATAGCTGCACCGTATTCAGAATCGCTTCTGTTGCTATTCTGGAGCAAGGAATAGCATTAGCCAGAAATAGCAACGCTCGATTCAGAATAGCAGCCATAGTCCCTTCCGCTCACGAGACTTCACACCTGAGAGCTGTGGATCCCGCGACGAGAACGAGCGGGAGTGAAACTTATGTACATCGCACGCCTCGTGGTCACCTGTCAAGCGCAAAGGGAGATCGACAAGGTCTGCATCAAGGTACCATTCGACGCGGCAGCAGGAAAGAGCCTTCTAGAACATTCGCCGGACGATAGATCGAGAAGTTGGAAGCGTACACACAAGAAAACAGCGTCTCAGGAGAAATGATGAGGATTCTCATAGACACCCGTGCTCAGCGTAGCTACCTCCCGCATCATGATTGTTCGAACGAGAGCAACCCTGAGACCTCGGACACATTTAGTTTGAATTGAACGATAAACCAATTAGAACTTAAGCTTTATATCCCATTATTTGACTCGCCATAAGCATGCCACTGTCCTGAATGATCCACAAAAATATAGGTACCTACCACTGGATGTGATGATACACTATTCGTCGTCGTCGTTATTCAGCTGTAACGCCGTGGGAATGAGCTACGAGGAATAAAGGCGAGACCTGAAGCTGCCACGTATGAATGGGATAAGAAATTTAATCCCGAATATCATGCCGAAATACGAGCAATGTCATCTCACATGTATATTCTTAGAGAGAACAACTCTTATTGACATGGGCGCAGCCAGGGAAAGGTAGTGGAGGATAGCTGTCCCCCCCTGATCGAGACGTTTCATACCGAATCTGCTAAACGAAGCCAGACAGGATAATGTCCTGCACACTCCCACATAAATCCTGGCTACGCCCATGCTTATTGACTAATGAAGTAGGATTACCTTCAATGAGTCCTTCCCTCCTGTACGCTGCGTTGGGCTTCCACACGAAGTTGACGATCGAATGAATGATTCCTGTAAGTCCCAGGGGTGGCGCACCGCGCGTTTCCAGTTCAAGACTATGACGGGAGGGGTACGTTTTGACAAAGACGGAGCTCAAACCACTCATTGCAACGTTAGCGATCAAATGCCTATTACTGAAAATCGTCTTGGGCTTTAGCCACGCGAAACCGTTATTCTAAAACTGATCAAGTGCCAGTTACGCTTCAAAGGAAGACAGAACTTTTTCGTCGGCAATCTTCAGACGAAAAACCCATTATGTAAACTTCATGTTTGAATGAACGAGCTGGCTAAAGCTAATAAAAATACGCGCATGCCGATAGTAATTTTACCAAGTTATGATTATTGGTGGAAGGTAGGGTGACATCAGTGGTGGATTTAACGGCGGGCGCACTGGACGCGCACCCAGGGTCCCGAATTCTGAAGGGCCTCGCAGAATCCCAATTTTAATCTTTTTATTATGACAATAAGTTTGGTTTCACGAGTGCAATTTCAATGATGTTCAAGTACCTATACAATCTCCGTTAAAACCTGATAGTAGGCCTGCATTCGCTATATACATTTTTTTATGACTACACTACGTACTAACTATAAATATTAGGTTGCGTCTTATGTCTCGAAATCTGAAAAGTGAAAAATTTCACCCGCAAAAACATTCATTTTAATGAGGAAACATGCATGTCATTATAACCTGTGCTGCATGTGGTCTAAAACACCCCACTCGAAAAACTGAATATTCCCAGGAATGAGGAAGCACCTTGTGAAAACTTTCATGTGGAGCATGGCATTCTATGAATTGGAAGCATGGAACATTGGGAAAGAAAACCCGAAAAGACTGGAAGGTTTTGGAACCTGGTGCTGGAGAAGAATGCTTACGATCGATAATAATGAATATAATAAGAATTGAAGGAGCATAAAGATGTGTAGAAGAGGAAAGGACCATATGGAACACCATACACAAAAGAGGAACCAGATGTGTGGGGCACTCTCGGAGGCACCAAAGGTTTGTGAAGAACATAATTGAAAGTAAATTAGGGGAAAAGTACTGAGAGGAAGGCCAAGGGATAAATACATTGGACGAATAAAGAAGATGAGATGAACAAAGATGAAAGTACATAAGAAGAACTATCAGGAAGTACAAAAATTAGATTGGGAAGGACGCAAAGCTGGAGGAAATCATTCTTAGGATTGAGTGGCCAATGATGATGGACATTAAGACTCTGTAAGCATGGTAACCCATCCACCATACAAACACAATAGATTACTTTATATGAGGCATAAGCCATGTGATTTAATGTTATATTGACATCCAATGTAATTTTTTTTCCTTTATTACATGCCTTTGTGGATTTTGAATGCTTTTTTGTCGGTATGGTAGAAACATCTTGGCTATAAGAAAAGAGATGTAGCATTTAGTTATGGAGGATGCTAATTGAATTTAGAATATTCATGCATGGGAAAATAAATGCTTCCATGTTACATCACTTCATCTTCCTGCGTTTCTTAGACTTTTGTAAGCATTAGTCAGTAAGTAAGTAATAGTAGATATGATGTTTCCGCATCCATCCCTGGAAAGCTGTGATAGTTGTTGACAGTCCCTAGACCTCTGCCTGACCTTGACATTATCAATTTGCTAGTATCTCTGTGTGTCCTCCCAGAATTTTTTATGTGTAATAATGCCATAGGTTATATTATGCCAGCGTTTCTTATAACAAATTTATTTTTCCAGGAAAATTCGGCTCCCTTATCACCATGGTCATTTCTTACCTAAACTCTCCCACTTAATTCCCATCCCTCCTTTCCCCTATGACTGTATTCCAATCTCCCAGAACTATCAGTTCATTCTTACCTGGGACTCCTCTTATTATCTCTCTCAGTAGCTGGAACTCACCATTCACCTCTTCATACATAATAGAACTTTGAAGTATGAATGCTTGGAATATATTCTTGGAAAAAATTTGGGTGCTTTTATTTCCATCACTGGTATCCTGCCACTCACCAGATCAATGTATAATACCCCCTCCTCATTTTTTGGATCTGATATAATAGCTAACCCACTTTAACTGTTTTCCATCCCACCATAACAACCCCACCCTGCCTTAATTGTTGCTCCAACTAGTCCAGCTCCCGTGATCAATGGAATGCCCAAGCTCCTCTGCCTTTTCAAGATTGTAGTTTGGTATGTGTAACAAAGCAACTGCTAATTCAATTGATGACACTTGCATTCCATTTCCCATGTGTGCAACGAAAATAAAAAATATATTATTGAATGCTATCTAAAATATTGCAAATTCTATTATTAATGTACGTACAGCAAGAAGTGTTCATGATGCCTATATGACAAGAAACCATTAATATCACTGATAAGTGAGATACTACGTTTCCCTCATTTTCAGCCTCCTGAAATCTCATCATCTGTACATCCATTGCAATGCAGTTTTGAGAAGACATTATATTTGAAAATGTACGCAAAAAGCAGCAGCCCTTCCGCCTTTCTTAAATTATGAAAACTTATTCCTCCAAAATTACAATTTTTTTGAAATATTAACAGTCACATTTCGATCAACAACACCTCAGTAGTTACTCACCTCCTCTTCACTTGATACTCAAAGCAAAAGTGAAGTCTAAATGTAATTGGTGTGCCAGCTAGAGTACTTGGTGGCTTCCCTTTTTAATACTCTGGGTTTGATTCCTGGCAGAGACAGAAGTTTGAAAGTGGAATCCTGACTCTGCCCGGAATCTGACAGGAATGCACTTAAAGGGAATGGCAGTGATCCAGATTCAAGGTAGGTCCAATCAAGGGGGAAGATTTTTCCTCTGTTAATTTTGTTCACTTTCTCTCACACTTTTTTTTCTCACCTCTAGAAGGGGAATGATTTTTTTCCTCTGTGAATTTTTCTGACTTATGTAGACTTGCAGGAGAAACTGTGAATGCAGTATGATGGCTAGTTTGCAGTACCCTAGGAAATAATTTTTGACTGTTCCTGTCCAACCGACAGCTATTAGAGTTAAGAATTACCTATTTCAGGTTCTTCCCATGTTTCAGCATATTGGTGGACAACCATTTTGCATCAGGTCTTTGGAATGCAGACATATCGCCTGTCCACCAATACGCTGAAATGCAGGAAGAGCTAAAACAATTCTGAAATGCAATAAAACTGTGGAAGTCTTCATAACAATAGCTACCTATTATAATAATGCCTGCAGATAAGGCATTATGGATCTGTAAGTATTGTTGAACCAGTCCAAGGACCATAATTTTATTTTTAATTTCAGTGAAAGAGAGAACAAAGAATTATTAACTTAAGGCTGAAAATAAGAGCATATAGATATGTTTGCCAGTTTAAATATATAAAGTCTCATGACACCAGTTAAGGATTTTTGGTGTATTTTTTACTTCTCCTTTGACATTCCTTTGAGTTTACCTTTGATTACCTACTTTCAAATTTTCAGGCTCAAGCAAAAGTAGCATTTGATTTAGCCACATTGCGTTGAAAGAATTAATTCTCATAATTAAGTGGCTACCATGAAGGTCTTGCATATTTTTGAACCTCTGGTTAAAGAAGGAATAATTGTCTCCCTTAGATAGGATATTACTGACTGATAATTCACCAGTTGTAAGTAGTATTCTAAAAATAAAAAAAATTTCAATTACATGAAATTGATTTTTCAATGAAGAAAGTGGCTTCCATCTAATTTATTGAAAGCATGTGTACTAATGATAAGCAGATGAATAGTTCAGGAGTTTGTGGTGTAAAATCCTTCAAAGATGAGCATCTCAAACACTTCATCCCTCCTTCAATGGACACTCGGGAATTGGGAAATGAGCATTACTTTTGCATTAAGCTCAGCAGCCATTGTTCCTAATTGATGACATTTTTTGTTTCATCCACACTATTGCCCTTCAGTTCACTTTTAAATCCATTTAAGCTGATTTTTCTCCTGTACCCATAACTTGCTTCCATTGGGACATTGCACACCACACCCTCTCAGATGTAGAATCATCTATATCAATATTGAGGTCTCTGATTAAAACACATATGCTGGTAACTGATGGTTCACTTATCTATTAATCTTTTGATAATTTCACAAATTTTCTCCCATAAATAACTTTCCTTAAGATGATTTCCTTTTTGGATAAGACCATGAGACTTCCTGATGAATTTGTGAACTTACAGTCCCATTAAAAGTAAAGAGAAAATAAGTTGCCTCCACAGTACTAAAAGTAAAAATGCTTACAGTACAGATATATTTGTAACATGGATTTATTATATAAATTCAATGCTTCCGATATAAGTTATTTTTTAAAATAACATGGAATTTTATCTTTAACAACAATGTTATAACTGCTGTAGTTTTACATGAAGGTCAAACGTTTCTGAGATTCACCATGTTTTATATGATACACATGTTGGTAATATAACATTGTGGTGTATTTGTCATACCCATTATTATTAAAGACTGATAGATATTTATAGGAATGACTTAATTCACTGTTTAATTATTATTATATGATACCTAATTCTCTTGGAATTATTGAAATCTTTTAAGTATTGTTTCATGTTCATATCTTCCATTTTCATACAAATATATACACGAATCAACAAACACTCACTCATTCATGCACTCTGTCTTCAGCTCCTTCTCTTATTTTTCACAGGAAAGACGAAACTTCAAGATATGGGTTTTGACAGCAGAATGAGACCCCATCTGAAGCTTTAACTTTGATTGCTGTAAGGTTTTCATAGTTCTTAAAATGAAATAACATTAAGTCAACAGATAACTAGACTCCAATAGGGGAACCCAAACAAATAACAAGGACTGGATTGTAAGTCACCAGAGATCGTCGAATACTGCGAAGGAACTTCGTATATTATCATTCTGGAATAAGAAGATAGAAATAATTTCAGCATAAACAAATGCCATTAGAAATCTGAAACTCAACCATAATAATCAACCTTGAAGGTCCATAATTGAGAGTTATACTTTTGCAATACATGGTTTTATAGTTACAAGTTCTTGTTTAGCAGTTGATTTTAAATGGCCTTACCGTTGAGCAGTAGTCTATGAACTCATCCACCGTTATCACACCGTCATGGTTAAGGTCCAATTTCTGTAAAGAAAAACAAGTTGTTGTGAGGACATAGGACCCTATTGAAAAATATTTCAACTATGTGTTTATTGAAGTAGGTCCTGAAAAGTGAACCTTTCTAAAACTAGGAGATAGTCGACCATGCCTAGAAGCATAGATCACAGATGAAATAATTGGAATCTTCATAATTGGTATAAAGCGATGGCCTTTTTAATAGAGAGAGGTGATAGATTTAATTTGCAGTACCTATCTTTACTATACCAATGAAATGTAATAACAAAGTGCTGGATTTGTAGTCCATTCAATATTTCCAAAACAAATAAAATAAGATTAAAAAATTGATTATATATTAGTGAAATACAAATTTGCTGCAGATACTCACACCAACTAATTTAGTAAAGTTCATGCCATATATTTAAATGTAGGTTGAACCATCAATCTAGTTGCATTGCTTTTTATTAACAAAATGAACCAATTATTCATATGAGTTATTTCATTCACTCGTTATTAAATATAACAAGAGAGGCAAAGTGTCCTTTAACCCTATCTACCTGGACCCACACAAAAGGGAGAGTTGGACACTTTTGACAAGGTGCTATACCTCCAACCATCTGTGGCAGTTGTGTGGGTCCTGTTTAAAATCTGACATTCATTTTTAGTTCCTTTACTTCACAACAGGTGGTGTAAGTGACATCACTCTTCCAGAATGACAGTCTTTCAGGTATTGTTTTATAAGATGTTGTCATTCTCCCAGAATGATGTCACTTACATCAACATTCTTAGGGGAAAGAGTTAAGGCTCTAAGGCTGAGCCAATCCAAAAAAAAGGAATAATTTTAAATGAAGAGGTTATCTTTGAAATTCAATTTTCCATTCAATGTATGTACATAAGTGTCCATATAATTAATACGAAAGGAACTTGAAGAGTAACTGTGCACAATCCTTAAAGTCTTATGCTTCATCAGTTCTGCCGGATTGTCCTTGGAATGAATGATAGTACTGAGCTGTGCTAACCTCGGGGAATGCCCCTACAAAGTGTTAGGATTTCTATCTGTTCTCTATAATTACACTCCAAATAAATGCTACTAGGATTGAATTAGGGAAGGTATAAATGACTATGCATCCGAGATGTTTGAAATAGCACATGAAACTGAACCTTTTATTCAGAAAAAAAGAGCATCACACCGTTTGTCAGACAAAAGAAACACACACTGTGACAAACAAACATACCAACTTGAAATGCCTTTACGTATCGATGTGTAACATTAATTACAAACATATGTGTTATAATATTGTTCTTCTTTTCACAAAGGCTGTCTCCCATCAAACTTTCCCGTACAAGACTTGCATAAATATGTCCCAAAGAGGGTGGGAACTGGTGCAGTGAACAGTGAACAGTGACTAGGCATCATGGCACTGTGTTTTTAGGCTAGCCTTTTTATATCAAGCTGCGACTACTTCTTTAAAGTAAAACCCCATCCATAATTCAAAAAATCATACCAAATATCACACATAATTTTTTGTGCATGTGCAGGAATTTATGTAAAAGAGGACATGGCAGTGCACGAAAGAATTTATTCTACATGCATATCATGGCCTCCTTCATATGTATGAAAGAGGCCATGTGCACATGCTTTGGAGAGGGTTAGTTGTTTGTGTAACAACATAGGATTAGTTCCACATTCAGGTTCTTGCTGCTGCAAGAATGCTACTTTGTCTACCTGACTCAAGCACAGACACACACTGCATGACGTCAATATTTGCAAGTAAATAATTATTAATTGCCGCAGAAAATATTCCTAGTAAATGCATTTGGCACAAATTTTCAAAGGTGTGGACACTGCTTAAGAGATTGCTGGCAGGTCAATCGCACAAACCTCCTCCTTCCTCTGGCTCCAGAGAGAGGATTGCAACCTTGTAACAAAAACTCAGACTCATGCAATCATCCAACTGTCATACTTTAAAAGTATCAAAGCCAAATTCACTGAATTCTTGTTATGTCTTGGGCCTTCATGAGGCCAATTTTTGAATGAAAAGGTCTTCCTATGCTGTAATGTGCTGTGTTCTTGGTTTTTTTTGCTGGCTCTGGAACAGTGTTCAGATTTTTTTGTGAGTGAAAATGAATAAAGCTCAGAATATTGTTGATGCATAACCTTCTGACTATAACTTTTATTGAAGGTTCAGTTTTGAAGAAAAATAAGAATTAGAAGATAGGAGGCCCATCCCTAATTTATTAATTGAGCACAGTGTTTGAAAAGTTGGAGGATGGTTCCAAGCAGTGTTACAGCCGAAGTTAACAGGTTCTGTGAAAAGGAACTAGGCATTTCATTTATATCACTTACTTTTTGGCTGTGTCAGTACAGTTTTGGTGCTTATTAGGATTGGGATGAATGGTCTAATAATTTTTACAGCTAAATCAATGAAACATGAGGCTTCAAACTAAGACAATATGGCTATTGTTAAATTACACTAGTTTGGTGGAACTTTTATTTTATTTAAAAAGAGAGATCAAGACCAGTCAGATCTGCACATATACTGATGATATAGCCATAATAGTAAGATCAAAAAAGGAATTAATAGAGGTGAATGATAAATTAGAATCAGAAGCAGAACAAAATAGGGCTGATGGTGAATGACAGAAAAACCAAGTCATGTCAGCATCAGAGTCGAAGAAAAAACTAGAAGATCTAGTGATGGGGACAAAATATTCCAAGGAGTATCTAATTTCAGATGCCTAGAAAACCTTATTGATAATGAGAACAAAATCAGCTGTTGCATTACAGAGCAAATACAGCTATTTATGCGAACCTTCTCCTAAAAAGCAAGTTAATATCGAGGAATTCTAAAACTCAGATATATAAAACACTGATACCACCAGCTGTGACATGTAGCACAGAAACTTATCGCTCCTGAACCTCAAAAGAAGAGAACACCCTGAGATCCTACGAAATAAAAATACTATGAATGATGAATTAAATAAATTTATGAAAGGAGAATATATGGTAAAGTTTTTAGGGCTTGGGGACAACAGTGGTTATGACATATTGAATGAATGAATGAGACTGCCATGCCATAGAGGTTGTTAAATGGAAAAATATATGTACCAAGGAAGAGAGTAAGACCCAGGCTGACATGGTTAGAAGATATACATACCAATCTTGGCAAGGTGAGAGTGGAAGGGTGGAAGAGAAAGATGGACAACAGAGAGCAGTGGAGGCAAATTGTGCAGGAGACTTAGTGTCCCATTTTGCATCAATGTCTGAAAGTCATGGGTCTTAAGGTCTCATATGGTGACATTGTGCCAAAATTTCCCCCTCCCACTCTGCCAGAAAAACCACTCATCGCCAAAAAACTTGCGAACACCAAAAACTCGCAAACGCCGGAGCGAATATCCTCCCGCGAATTGATGTCTCACGTATCGCTGTTTCGCATTTGCTGTTCGTGATCAGACAATCAACTCACTTTTATACTCTTTTATATACTTAGTGATGCACTCTATATTGGGCGACTCAACGCTAGCGCCATTACCTCAACCAATCAACAAGGACAAGGATTTCCCCTACTACTCCCAACTCCTGCATCGATCAGCTGACTCCCCTCAATTGCCAGCCGCATCGACACCGTGCGGCACTCGCCTTCTTGGCATCTGACTGTCACCGGGGAAGGATGTATCTGCTTGATTCCAGTTGTGACTTGTGTTTGTCTTGTATAGACCAAGTTAACGGTATTTAGCCTACGGGCTTGTTTTCTATTGTAATAATTGGGCTTATATAAATGCTGTTACTTGAAGTTAATCAAACTGGCTAAGGTTGTTGTCATTTTTCTCTTGTTTCCACCCACATATCGCAGTAAATTCACTCGCGACGTTAGGTTTCAGTGGATTGCGTTGCAACGTTTGATAAGAAAATGAGGTATGCAATATATTTCTGGAATCGAATTATATTTAGGTGTCAGAAGCTTTTCATTTCCCATATGCACAAGCTGCCCGTTAGAAAATCCCTCCAGGTCTCCATGCTTCCAGGCCTCTGTGCTGCCCCCTAAGGTTCTGATATGTAGACTTAATTTGGTTACCACTTTGGGAGGAGGGTCATTAATGACCTCGCCGATCATGACATTACTCTCTTCAAGGAGTATTCTCAGGCTGGATTGACCAAGGATGAGTAGCAAATGCAGCATCTACCCCAAATAGTCTCCTGGCACCACAAAGCTATGCTGTAGATGACTGAAAAGGCACTCACAGTCTTCAATGCAAATATTTTGAGAGCAAAATGTAATAAAAATTCTCAAAATGAGTGAAATTGAAATTTAGGTCTCCTCATGACTATGGTGCTCGTCATTTCCATTATATTAGTAAATGTTCTAAACACAAGGCTTTGTTCTTTATAAACCAGTCCAAGCCCCCCTCCCAAAGTGGTAACCAATTTACTGTGAAATAAATGCAGTCAACTAAACTTCGCATATTATTTACCCCTAATTATGAAGTATAAGACAGCGGTTACCCTGATATGATTTCTGAGTCAGGGATTCAAGAGATTTTTTTTGCCTCCACATGGTGCAAGTGATCTGCAATGGCTGGACCTGTGAACTAGATAAGTGCAATGGATGCATCCATAATTAACTGGATAGCAATTCGTGTGCCCTCGTTTAGGAGCAAGAAACCAGTGTTGTGGTTCTCACAGCTTGAGTGCCAGTTTGCACTTTTATGGCATAACACAAGACATCACCAAGTTTTTGCATGTTGTTAGAGTCAAGAACAGCTATGCTCAGGAGGTGGAGGACATCCTTCATCCTTTCCCAATTCCCTAACCAACCTAGTCACTCATCTAAAATTTCCAAAAGTAAACACATAATTGGTTTCCTCTAGTTTCGACCAGATTCAGCGGTAAAAGCCACTTGTGAAACATCAATATGTGCTTTATTTGCAGCCTTCAACAATAGAAAAGTAATAACAATTAGGCAGGGGCGATCCCAGGTATTTATTTCGGGGGGGGGGGGGCAGGGAAGATTACCTCCGTAATCGGATTGTTCAATGTTGTATTTGATAAATACATCTAGTTGTTAAAATTGTTCTGTAAAACCCTAAATTTTTGGGGGGGATGTATCCCCATATCCCTGTATCCCCATATCCCTGTATCCCCATATCCCCGTATCCCCCTGGGATCGCCCCTGCAATTAGGGCATATCAATGTGAAATTTCCATAGCTTTTCTAAACCTGATATGATATATATGAACCCTCTAAGGGTGTATAAAGATCAAAGAAACATAGCACGATGGGACACTTGTCTCTGCTTTGGTAAAAGGAAGTTATTGGAGATAAGACAAGTAGCTTTAGTCCTAATGATTTCTCATTAGGCAGACCATATGAATCTGATGTTAGTTTAATTAGCTATCAATTGATGCAGCATGGAGTTTATTATTAAAATGAAATCAGCAATAATAGAATGAAAGTCTTTATTTCTAAGGAAGAAAAATTTTGGGAACAAGAATAAACTATAGTCTGTGTGGAGCATAATCTTTCAGAATTAAAAGTACGTACATTTAGCTCTGTAATCAGAAGGAAGAAAATCAGAATTTTTGTTGGCCACCGGGAAGTGCTGGTGATGTTCCCTACATTCAAATGTTTGCAATGTGGTTTTATTTTGTTTTATGTATGGCATCACTGCTGTTAGAGAGAATCATAGGGGTAGTGAGAGTGTGAACCCTGGCATGGGCATTTGTGCAATTGTTTGAATATGAATGTGAGAAAGCTAACAAAAGGAGTATAAAATTGTTTATTCAAAGGAGAATGAACATTTGTAAATCATTCTTAACAAGTTAGATACGATGTGATGCTGGGTATTTCAGCTGGTAAGAAACATATGTATTACCTTGAACATTCTGTCCACATGGTCATTTGGGGTTTCAGGTACAGAGGCTTCTCCTTCCAAGGCATTGCTTCCTCTGTGATGATGACACTGGTGGTCGCCGCAGAGATCATAAATTGCTGTTATTACCTCAGATAGCTCCTCCCGCGTGACATAACCATCATCATTCACATCATAAAGGCTGTTGATGGGAAAGGAAATACAACATATCATCAAAAACACCAAGATAATAAGCATATTATATTGCTGGTTATCCTCTTGAAATTACTCAATTATCATCCATAATTTGGTGTACAAAATCTTTTTTGATAGTATGAAGGTGACAGCTGCACAAATTAATAGAGATAGAGGTGGCATTGCCCACACTTTCCCCTTTTCTTGGCCTGAGAGCAACAACTCTCCCTCTCTAAAGTTAGTTTTTGACATCGCCATTGGGAAGAGGAATTCACATGCAAGAAAAAAGAGAAATACCTGGATGGAAAAATTGACCATCCCCATTATTCTAAATTTTAAAGTATATGGGGGGGGGGGAAATGATTAGCTATGAACAAAGGCAAGCTGGTGTGGCAAACCATCAAATCACCATGCTCCTGTTAAAATCCTGTGAATTGGTTATATTAAGATAGCTGCCTCTAATCCCTCAACATGCTCAATGCTTCTAAATTTCTTTGTAATTCCCAAATTTATAGTTTTTTTACATGGTTGTAGATGGTTAAGAAGTTTTTTGAAGTTTTATTCTTGAATGGGAGGAAGCAAAGAATAAACTGCAATAGTGGTTCTCAGTACAGAGAGCAGAGGCATAAAGAAAACTAATCTATAAATGAACTGCTTCTACAGATAGACAGGAACCAGCAGGGACTTCACATGAATTCTCCAATCTGTGAACACAAAGCTTCTTTGTCTCATGGAAGTGTATAGTGCCTCTTTTAAATTTAGGTCACTGGAATCCTCTCCTTATGTTTTAAATGCTCAAAGGAAAAATTGAAAACATTGAGGAAACATACCCAGCTGATCAAAGCAATGGCAAAAGTCACAATCAAAATGCATGCCTAAATATTGGCTACTATGAGGATTGGACAATTTTATAATTTGAGGATTGGGAATCTAAGATGTTGAGGAACATGGAAAGTGATGCATGGGGATTGGGTTGGTGTGGTGGCTAGAGTACTCGCCTACCACATGGGTGGCCAGGGTTCAAATCCCTGCAGAGGAAGATGTTTTTCAGAGGAACCCAATCCCTAATTGAGTGTCTTGTGGAGGGCACTTCAAGATGAGTACTCCGTCTGTTGGATGAGGCGTTAAGCTGTGGTCTCCTTGACGCCTTTCGTTAAGAGCAGGCTAATGCCAATGCCAGGTTTCTATCCACCCTTCCTCCCTTACCTATCTCCTATGGCGCAAATGACCTTAGCCGTTGGTCACCTCCCCAAATATCCAATCCAATCCAAGTGATGCATATAATAATAATGAAGCATAAAATTGAAAAGAAAACAGCAGTTCATTGCCTTCAATTTTGGCTTCACATCCTCACCTGAAGGCCCATCGGATTCTCTCCTGCAAGGAACCCTTCAGCAGGATGGATAAACTAAGCATTATATCAGTGAATGTGATAGTGCCAGTCTTATTTCGGTCCAAGGTGTTGAACACATAATGAGCATATTGGCTGGAGTCTGTGAAAGGAAAAAAATACCACAGCTACCATAAAGCATATTTTTTTTACCGACAGGTATTCATCACATGAACAAAAATAAATCTTGAAGAAAAATTTACAATCATTGTAACAAAAAAAAACAAGAAAATTATTCTAATGAGATAAAAGTGCTAATTGTAATAATAATAATTATATTAACAATATTTATTAGATCATTAGCCGAATGTACATTGGAATAGATCTCGTCAATTTTCAAACATGCACAAACCTAAAAATAAAATACAAAATTCACAATTGGTACCAAGAGAACAGTCAATTTACAACCATACACATACATAAAAATAATGTACCAAATTCAAATTCTCAATCGGTACAAATAGAACATGTTAAAATATTTGACCACTTAGTCAGAAAGACCCTCTAAGTTCTCCACCATGTATTCTTCAATTGAATAAAAAGGTTTCTTACTCAACCATTTTTTTTACTATGATTTTAAAATCCTTCAAGTTTTTTAATTTGACATTTGTTGGAAGAATATTGAATGCCTTCATTGACATTATGTTGAAATTGTTTTTGGTCTTTGTTAGCCTACGAAGAGGTATATCTATATCATTTTTGTGCTTTGTGTGGTGGGTGTGTATGTCAGACCTTTGTTACATAGTTGGTTCTCTTTAGCAAATTTTAGTAGCTTATATATATATAAAGAGTACACAGTCATAATACCAGATAGCTTGAAGAAAGGTTTACAATGGTCATTATACTTGAAGTTATACAATGTTCTTTTAGACTATCTTTTGAAGTAGGAGTACCTTTTTTGTATTGGGAGAATTGCCCCACAGTATTACACCATAGCTGATGTGACTTTGGAAAAATGCATAGCAAACATTCTTCAACACTTTCTCAGATATGATTTGTTTCAGTTTTCTGATTAGGTATAAGACTCTGCTGTTCTTTTTGCACAATTCATCAATGTGAATATCCCAAGACAGCCTACAGTCCAATGTATACACTTGCAATAGCACATATTGGGCTAATGTTTCATATAGGTATAGATAAAAGAGAATTAGATTAAATTAATAACTATCACACATAAGTACACTGCACATCAAAAAGCTTATTTTTTCGATTTTGTTATTAATTTAGTGATATGCTAATATAATTTTCTAAAATTTGTTCAAGGACTGAAATAAAACATTAATTGGATTTTGCTAGACAGTCTCAGGGGCAAAAATATATTCTTTAAACACATTATTTGAAATTGGAAGAGAATATATTTATTAGCCCCTCGAAAACAGGGACTGAAAAGAAAAATGTTGATTTACTCTTGTGAATTTGTACATTGAAGCTATCTTTAATATTACAGAAAATGACATTCTGTTTCAATTACTTGAATTAGATAAAAAATTATCAAAGTATTTTTTACATGGCTTGTATGGAAACATCATTTATAATTTATGCCTTCCTGTCTTTAGAATTCGGAGGTCAAGCACTAAATTATTTTGCTGATAGAATAATTAGACCGAAAGGAAATAGCATTTACAAAACGTAAGCAATCGGTATTACAGAGTTCTCACATTCTTTGGGTATTAGACAATACCCAAATTAATTAAATAAAATTAAAAATTAATCAAAATTAAATAAACTTAGCAAATTTTACATTTACTCATCGTAAAAGAGCATGTAAATAATCAGCTGTACGCTTCACCCTAGGTATTTATTCACCCACGATGTCTGCTCTATAAATTATGTTTCAAATATCAACTTCGGCCGCCAATCACAACTTCGGCGATGCCGTCTTGAGATTGGAATCCCATAAGCTCAGATTAACCAATTGTGATCCGTATGATTTAATTGAGAAGCTGACATGTTCTTGATTCTTACCCCTCTGTGTATTATTCAACTAAAACATTTAAGGATAACAGAACTTCTTGAAGAGCAGAATTCGTCAATTAATTATCATCGAGGACACATGATGAGACCACTTGAAGTCGGTAGCGAACTGTGGACCAGTGACTGACAGTTCATGTATCTAACTGTTATCAGTTCAGACACCGTAGATTAATGAAAGGGTTAATGGAATAAAAGTCTTAAGCGCAACCATATTAGTATTAAAAGGGAGGGGTGGCATTTTCTCTGGTTGTTGAATTACGTTTCAGAGAGGCCTCCCTCTATGGAGAACTTACCTCCTTGAGGAAAAAACTTGGCATAAATCGCTTTGAATGTGTCCTCGTTGACCATCCCGGTTGGACACTCTTGCTTGAACGCGCGATAAACGAACTGGATCTCTTTCCTGGAGAATCGCGTCGCCCTCCTAATCGCTTCCAGCCTCTCCGGGCGACATCTGGCCGGCTGCAGCATGTCCAACTCCTCCGGGTCCAGCTCATCTGCGGACAATCGAAAGGTTTTCGTCTTAAGTGTATGGTAAGTTGAAGATTATGAAATAAGCAGTAACAAATCGCCTATTTTAACTTATATTTATAATCGGTGGAGCTAATTAAATGAGAAAGTTTTGCATCCAAATATTTTCCGTTGGTCACTGTCAGGCGATTAAGATTTATGAGGGTTTACGATTAATTTTTCATTCAGAAGCATTTTAGGGCATTTATCCAGGCTTCAGAGCATAAGGCTACCGATAGAGAAGTAACTAAACATCTGCCAATTATTCGGGCCCTATTCATCATTTATTTTTACACATTATGTAGGGTCGAGGAGGCTGAGATGGTGCTTCCATTATGCCAATGTTGATGGAGTCATTTTAGAACTGACATGCATTGGACAAGATAGATGAGAAGGTTACTCTCATTGCATACCATGCTAACGTTGAAAGGAAAAAAAATGGGGCGAAGTCGAATATAAAATTTTTGTCCCATTCGAATCTTTAGACCAGAACTTAGTCGAGCCTCCTAATCCCAGGTTCAACTTTAAGCCTTTGGACTTGGCTCCTGAAGAAAAAAACATCGAGGTGAACAAAAGATGATGTTGGTTTGGTTACTTGAGTCCTGGATTCTCTTCACCACGATCCAGATTATAATTCCAGGTTTTTTTAGAATTATTCTGATCCCTTCTACGGTGCAATATGGAGAGTTCCAAGTAACTCACTGCCCGTGGGATGGTTTGCTTAGCAGTGGCGCCCATGGGTCACTGGGCACTTTTGTACGAGAGTAGGCTTTTACTCACGTCGGGTTACACCACTTTGCTCCTCCGTAGGTACATATAATAATAAAATAATCCTTCGATGCGCCAACTTACTCTCCTGCCTCGTCAAAAATTTCCGGTAGGTTTTTTCCGATAGGAATTTGTGTTTATGCTTTAAAACCGATAGGACTCACGCAAAAATCCGACAGCAAATGTGAAAGACTAATGAGATAGGTTTAAGGAAACAAAAGGAAACTGAACAAGACTTTCCATCACGGAGTACTCCGTGCTTTCCATACAAGACCTTTCTTACAAAACTCCTTTCCATTAGAATTTTCTCTAAGGCCTAGAGAAAATAAGAGCCAGCAAAATGTGTCAAAAAGCATCTTCCAGAATCCAAATCTAATGCGGTGTTGGAGTAATCGATGGAAGCGATGCGTCTATTAAGACTGACCCTGATGACTTTATGCAAAGAAGGACACTCACTTAAGGGACCTGTTATTGCCTGAACTTGCCAGGCCTTCGGTGATCGCGAATCAATCAACTCCCATCACCATGAATACTTACTCTCAAAATCATAGTCGCAATGGGTCGCTTCGAACGTCCAGTAGAAGGAGAGCGACTAATTTACTGCTCGTTACTTGAGATGATGCGTGCGCGTGGTTGACGGGTGACAATCACCGTGGGTATATATACGTACAAGGTTCACTTAGGCATGAAACGTGGGATGCGGTTACCAAATGATAGTGCGGACGTTGACATGATAGTGAATAATACACCTCAGTCCGCTGGTGAATCCTGTACGGGAGGAGAGATGACTGATCGTGAACTAAAGGGCAGCAGTTAGCAAGCAAGTGATATACGCATGTGCTAAGGAAAACCTACTAGATAACCGATCCTTCGACTTTGGAATAATAAAAAAACTGCATTTAAAATACCGTATGAACCAAAAAATATCACTGCACATTAATTTATTGAATATCAAATTGCAGTCAGGAACATTAAAAAATTAAGGAAGAATTGAAAATTGTTTCCACTACTCTTTTAATGCAATTTTCATCAGTTAAAATTTGTTTTATATAATTATGAATAATATGTAAAGATAATTCTCTGAATATTAGGTATATTTATGAATGGTATGTTTACGAAATTTCTTCGAAGCTAAATGGTTAAACTCTCGAGCAAACTAATTTGTAATAGTTCAGCGATCGGAAAATGCGTTGTTTTTCGGATTAACTTTGCATTGTTAATGCACATATTAACAACATATATATATATATATATATATATATATATATATATATATATATATATATATATATATATATATATATATATATATATATATATAAAATTGCGATATTAGTACACATTATCTTCATATGTGACTCTACATGACTATAAATTAGATTACCCAGGTACTTCCTACGGTACTGATGATTCTGGGAGAGAGTTCATAAATGTACCGCGATGCACGAGGTGGCATTCGCTCATCCTGAGTCGAGTCGATCGCAACTCAAAACTCTCATATGGAGGCCAGTTAAGTGTTACGGAAGGCGGTTTTAATAATTTTGAAACTCCTCTTCCCCCATGTAAGACATCGTAAAATTTTACAACTTCCCCCGCACTCTCCTTCCAATCTTACGTAGGTTGTACTAAATTTTGGGAATTATACTCGTAGATTAACTTCTTGTTAGACCAACGATTTGAATAGTATTGGCTACTTACAGGGATATTGTACACATTTTAGCTGTGCGTCAATAGAACAAGGTTTTGCCGTCTTCCGCTATGAACCAAGTTGGCGGACGGCAATACACATATCATCATGTGCTGGTACTGATGGAATGGTCCTGGAGATGGTTTATGAAATAGATAGGGATGGATGAAAAATTGTCTATTATCATAGAACTCCAGTATTGAAAGTATGCTAAAGTAAGATAATCTGGAACTCATTTTTTATTATTATATGGGGTTTCATTCGTGGTCACAGCAAAAAATTGGAAGGATTAGGTCATTTGACCTTTGACAGGAGAGATTATTAATGTACCTAAATACCTCGGCGCGCCACTATGCCTGAAATTATGCTGAACAGCTGAAAAATATGGCAAATTCTCAGAGTTCATTTGTTTAGAGATATCGAATTTAAAAGAACACGCACTTTGCGAGTCGCTGGAGTATAGTGTTTTTAAATACGCTGAAGTAAAGAGCTTTCTATACATAGATGCGCTGCAGTCGCCCTGCGTGAATTACGAATACCTACTATAAAACTGCTATCGTTGTTAGCCTAAAAATTATCATTTTTAAGTTTCTCTTTGGGGTCTAAGATCACGAAAAAATTGAGGTAGTGGTTAGGCTCTAATTTTTGAGACCGGACATGGAATTACCCGCATAGTTTTAGATGATATATTCCATACATTTAAAAAGTAAATTAACCTTCAGGCAACATAAAAGTCAACCAGATCGTTTCTTTGCAGCTTGCTTGTTGAGTTTTTCAATATTTTCGCCAATATACTTTTGAAATTACTTTTTAACTCATATATTTCTTTAGCATCAGTAGAGAATACTATTTAACGCTGAAGTATTGTTTAGACCCCTTCAAAGAAAAGAATTTTTGCGATGCATTGAGAAGTAGGCCGCCAATGAACTAATCGTGGACGCGTAACACAGCATACCAGCTTAGAGGCAAATACGGCCATTTAAGAATGAACGCTTGGATCAAGGCACAAAGTTGAATTGCCTCTCAAAAGAGAAAAATCTTGTGGTACCTGTGTACGAGAGGCTTCAGAGCGGCGCACAGTGGGCTGAAATCGAAAAAAGCTGGCCAAAGCCTCAATTTTTGCCTTTTTAATTTCAAGCCGTGAATGAAAAACCCATATTTTAGAATAATCAAACTACATATAACCGCAGATTATTTTCCATTATAGTCTTTCATTTAATTTTTACAGCTCGTCAATGATGAATAAAAATCCATGAAACCATGAATCGGCGATTTTAACGAAAATTATCTAAGTTTGTTCTACTGACGATGGAATACAATACAGATGCATGCATTTGAAGCATAATTTCAGGCATAGTGAAGAATATTTCTAATTACTATTATCTTTTTAAATGATAAAGAGGCAAATTGATTGATCGATGACCGTTATCTAGCATTTTTACGCTTCATTAAATGTAGAGCTATTTTTGCCACGGCGCGGCGGTGCGTCTCGGGAGGGAAATGATTCCCCTTTGCAGAGCTACGGTGAAAGAATTTTCCTCCAGCATGTAATATATCAAATAAATATATAAAATCAACATAATTATGATCTCCAAAAGAGTAAAATCTCACGCAAAAATTTCTCGGACCCCATGTATCCTCTGCACACGCCAAAGTAAAAAGAGCCCAAATCCCCTTGGCCCAAAACGTCTTACGAAATACTTGAATAGCCCAAAATGGGGCGCATTTAACTGTTGTACCGGATGAAGTATACGCGTAACTTCCTTGAGTGGGTTTCTAACTTAGTTGCTGGTCAAAGGTAACTTTATTACATTAGCCTTAATTACGTTAACTTAACGTGATTACGTTAAAGGTTAACGTCATTACATTAACGTTTAGTATGACATTACAGGTGATTATTGCTGACCCCTAACATTGCGTAACAATCACTGTAACGGGGCGGGCTGATGAAATGAATTATTGACCAGCAAATTTTGTGCAATCTATCCCTGATAAAAAATATATTCACTTGGTAATTTCGCAGTCCAATTATTTCTCATTACCAGCTTCAATTCTTTTACGTCATTTACAAGAGACTAATAAACCAAGGGGCAATTCTCTTCTTTTTGCAATGAAAGCAAGGAAGAAGGAGATGGTAAAGAGGAAAGTAACACGGGTGATTATAAACTATGAGAGAGACCACGAAGGTCATGGAGAAGTGATTGAGCTGGGGGAGGAACTAGCCCAGAAAAAAAATAGAGAATGACTCACAGGAACAACCACATTTACCAAGTTTTTTCCTCACAATTCGTAATATTAAATGATCCAATTAAAAAATGTTCTATTACATCTTGTTTTGCACCATCATCACGAGTATGGAGCAAGTTTAGTTACAATTATAGGAATAGTTGCTTTCACCTGGTCTGCGAAAGTTTTCCTATCTCAGATTTTAGATAGGATTATAGGAAGAGGGTTGAACCAGTACTTATTTCGTTTCTTGATGACTTATCCAGATGGCTTGATGCATATTGAATCCACCATTCCTTCTAAATGACTTCCATCCTTCGAAGGGAACATTTAGGCACCTAATTAGCGGGTTTGGTCAAGAATTACGTCTGCAAAAAACATATAAAAGATATAAAACAGGAGAGAATAGATATTCAGTATCATAGATAGGTTCAGGGATGTTTCCTTCCCGCACGTCATTAACGATTACAAAAAAGAATCGGTTGTGACGCTTATCCACCGAAACAAATACCTCTTCTCTCCACCAATCCCTTTTTCCGAAACCTTTCCATTTTAAATCTGAGATCCCGAGCTAGAGCTCGCATACTCATACTACCTCGTGCTAGAGCACGAGGTCGCATGAGTACGCGAGCAACATCTGTCAGAAATTAAGGTGATACAACGACTCACAAATTACGATTCTATCAAAATGAAGATGTGCGCCCTTATGGAATGACTTAGACAGATATCGTGTCAGTCATCTATCTGATGCAATAGCTACGCACATTAAATTTAAGATCCAATCCAATCAATAGCTACGCACATTAAAATAAAGATCCAATTTCACGATGTCCAGGTGGCGCTAACCTGAAGATGATGTAGCCTTTTCGTTGAATTTATGTTATATCGGAGTTTGGTTTTACTATATTACTTACCACTGTCGAATAGGTGATATGAGAGTCATCGTCGAGGGAACGATTAAACTTCAGTTTTCATGCCGAGTAAATCTTTGACCAGAAATTATATAACCGTGCCTTAGTCATATTAGTAACGATAATATCATTGGAAGCTGTGGACATTGATTCTTCAACAGGGACTGAAAAATTACGCTTTCAGTTTTATGGTGTCAATGAGTTATACTCGTAAGTTATTAGTGACGATACCGACAACTAATTTCATCATTCGTGCCGTAGTGGATGGAGTGAAAAGGGAGTATAGTCGGAGAATGAGATTCACGTGGAGAAAAACCCAGCATCCGTATTGGCCTCCCATTCCAGCCTCCTCCATTCGCTAGCAAACCATAAATTTACGTCCAATCCGACGGACGGAGGACTGTACTTGTAGTGATCTCCGCAGAACACTGTAGTGGGACGGGGTTCTAGAGAAAAATCTCCACCACAGCTGGAATACGAACCCGAACCCTCGTTCGAGGGAAGCCAGCACTCTGAGCAACCGCATCAACTGGAGGCCCTTCATGTTGACAGAGAAGTCGTGCTCAGTGGAGAGAGATAACCGCGGATTCCCTTTCTCACGCGAGGGGTTCGACATCTTAGGGCACTCAGGGAGAGAGGGATGAACGCGAAGAGGTTTTAAGGGAAGGAAGACTGCGGAAGTGGAAAAACAGGATAGAGGGAGGGAGGTGGAAGAGAACGATGGATATCCGGAAGCGGTGGGGCTGGGAGGGCAGGATTAGAGGGGGGGCGGGGCGATGAAGGGGAGAGGGTCGAGGAGATCGAGCGGGTACAAACTCCCGTTTTGTTTACTCCGACGACTTCCCGATCCTCGCGTGTTTACGGGAAGAAAGCGTATAATGGAGGACGGGGGAAGGATTCGATGGCTAAGGAAAAAAATAAGAGGGAGAAAATGCTTGCGGGATGCTGCCACAGGAGCCTGCCGGAGGAGCCGGAAGGATATGAGGGGAAGAGATGAGTGGATCCAAAACGGGTGAAACCAAATGCTGGCAACTATCTCATAAGATGCCGTCCTAATTAATTCTATCCTTAAGAAACATTGTGTGTTTGAACTCAATAATCTTTTAAAATCATTTAATGAAAGAATTATTATACTTTCTAAAACTTTGATGAAAACTAATTAACTCTTTACATAATTATAGGATATGCAAATGTCTTTATTACTAAAGGATAACATAGGATGTGTGCTGTCTGCAATATAGTGTACATCTCAATTATCTTACGAAAGATTAGCAATATTGTCTTAAATTATCATTTTAACAATTTTGATAATATAAAATTGGCCTTCACTATCTGATTTTAAATCATGCAGAAATACTTCTCAATTATTATCGGTTTTATTTTTCAGTCTACACCATTTAAATCAACGGAAGAAGTTGATACATATTCTTGGTGCATTAGTTGACCGGCCTACCGTTCTGGAATCAAATATAATCACAACAATACGGTGAATCCATGAATGGGGAAATATATTCATTTTCCCTGCATTTTGAAAGATTATTATTAAAATTCATACGATCTCGAATCCTACAATCCCCGTGGGTAGTGCGCCTGAGACCCTGAGTGATTTCTTTTAGGACACATCCACCTAAGCCCGAAATCGCGTGAAATTTCTTGATCTTTTCACATGTGGAACGAGGATAAGCTCCTGCCCCAGTGCCTACTGTAGATGTGCGAATTTCACGCGATGTAGGGCTTAAAGTAAAGGTGAGCTCTAAGCGTCGCCTAGAAAACCGCCCTCCGGGTAATAGGTTTTGGGCTTAAAGGGCGGCAGGCGGTGGGCTGACCTTTTTTGTTTGTAAATCCTGGCATTTTCTCGCAAATCCCGCCTTCCAGATGAACCATTATCAGTGCATTTCAGGGCGCCGTTTTGGTCTTTTTCAACGCTCCGAAAGGCGTTTCAGTAGTCTGCACTCCTTTGAGAAATCCTTACCCTTCCCATTTTTATATTCTCCGCCAGCCTTTTCGTCTTTACGACGTTTCGGCCGTTTCCGTTCCCTGTGCCGATTCTGATGGCTTTTCCAGATGCCGTGAGAGAACCAGCTGTGAAGACGCTTCTCCCCCGTGTGTCGTTCTTCTCATTGTTTCCCTTTCCCTTCTTTCCCTTTTTTTTCAATTCTGAAACGGCTTGATTCGGCTTATCACCTTTTTTTTGGGACCAGAACGGACGCCATTGTTTCCCCGGATGTAAACGGTGCTTCTTTGAAGCTTGGAAAGACTTTTTTATTGCTCCGGATTGAAGATATCGCTCGGCGGTTTAAGGCCAGCTCATCCGCATCACGCAAACGTTAGTGCATTAGATTTTCCACGACCTCTGAAACAGCTCCTTCAAGACGTGTTCTACGCTCAAGCGAGCGTTTTATCTCATCTTCTAACGAGCTCCGTGAAGCTTTCTTTTATTGCGCAAGCCTTCGAATGGCATTACTGACGCGGGGAAAGAGTTTTTGCAGCGGATGTGGTTGATTGCAATACAGATAATTATCCTTTTGACCCATTTCATCAACGAGGTTGAATCACATGGTCAAAGTCATGCCATTATTTTTTTTAAATTTTATAGTCCTTGCTGGCGGAAGGCAACATTAACGTCAACACCCTATTGTCATTATGCTCTACTTTCTCACTTGATCTAATTGAGTAAAATATGCGTAGCGATGCAAAACATATTTTAATAGCATTGTATTGCGTAATTATTTCGTAAAAAGAACGAACCCAATCCTTTTTTACCCAAAAGAAAACAAATGATTATGGGAAGAAGCATCATGGCCAGCCTATGGATCCAACAAATTTAGCTTGCGTTTTGTTCAAAACATCAAATGGATATTAAAGATAGAATCTAATAGGCTTTAATGTTTTTTTCTCAACAGAATTAGTTTCAAAATTTTGTGAAAACAACATCATTCGATAGAAATGGTATTGCTAGTGGCATATTCGGTGGTAACTTATCAGACATGACGAAAAGATATCTTCGCAAATTTCACATTTTAAATGTATATTATTATCAATTATTACCTTGATAATGTTTGCTGTGCAGTCGAAACCTGGGTCGGCAATAAACATTTAAAGTGTGGAATATACTAAGATATTTTTTCATCATGTCTTTGACTATGTTCCACAAAGTGACGTCTTCAACCATTAATACTATTGGCAACTTAATACTACAGCCACATCCGTCAACTAACCAGAATCTTGCTTACTGAAAACTTTCGGATACCTCCGCAAAAACGTATCGAAAGCTTATTAAACAAAAATAAAAGGTGAGCTTTCTTTGGCGTTTCAAATGCTAAGTCATGATCCAACTTTTACAGCAGGAGGATCAATGACAAAAACATTATCCTGCACCACTACCGCATTACAATATGTTTGTTAGGTGTGACAATGCTGTTCTTAGTGGCCATCATTTATTCGACTTAATTGAAACCTCTACGGTATTCCATCCGTACACGTGGTGGATCATTGGAAACTGAATATTTTAGGTAAAATAGTAACTCAGAAAATGATCGAAATGAAGGTGAAGTTTTATGAACGTGATTTTTCGCAACAAACGACAAGAACTTGAACTACCATTTCGTTTCTCATTACTAACACACTGATAGTATTTCCAGATAGTATTTTCATCCATAGTATTTCCAGAATGCTAGACAGAATTAATTCAGGCACCGTTTTTTTCTCACACTAACCTAGCATTTTGAATATTGGTGTGTACTAGAAAGAGTGACCCAGTGTCATTGCGTTTGAAAATTGCGCCCAACACCTTTCTCATAAAAATAGCACACTCTTTGTTGTATTAGTCTCTTTTAACTGCTAATAGTTTACAGTTCATTTGCTATATACAAATGCTTAAAGAACTCTAAGAATAGCTGTTTGTCTCAAAATACTGAATCTTTATTCAAATTGTGGATGCTTTTTGTACGTGATTTTGCCACCTGGTGTTCTAATCGCACGAATGCTTGACTTTCGTTACATAGTTTTGCACCGTTACTAAAATTATTACATTTTTCGGTGTGGAACTAAGGTTAAACAAATGCAAAAATTCAGAAGGAAGAATAAAAATGGGCAACACGCAGCATGTTTCATAATTTTTCATTCTACATAACGAAAAGTCGCGACATTTCTTGGTCACTCAAAAATTTACATTCCGTAAAATACTTCAGCACAAACACTAAAATGAAATCAAACACGACATGGATTAAGGATTATAAGTTAGTGCAGCTAACGAATTTAATGAAAATGGTTCGTGTGGGGCTCGGTAATTAAATTGGTCGAGGTTAAGGGAGGATGAGAAATATTTTACGGCGGTGTTATATGCACTAAGATCACTCACATCTATGCTAGGTTTTACAATTAATGTCAACGATGGGGGCGACAAATTGCGACAATTTCTAGGTTGTGACTGAACACTACGGATATTATTGAATTTATCAATGAACTATTGAGCGAAGAGTTCCTCCACGTATTAGCCAGTCCAAATTCACTTACTTCACGAGATATTAGGATTAGCTATAGTATTTGATTTTAAGGCGATTCGATGGGTGAGGCAAAAAACTTAGGCTCGTACTTAGAGCGAGGGATAAAGCGATGTATGTACTTGACCTCTTCAGTTCCCTGACGTAAAAACTTCTTCCCTAAACTTGTCTCTCGTTAAGAACGATGCATTTGGTGACCACCCAACTGTTATCCCAGCTGTTGTAAGGCGATTAAAAGAGAATGGAAGTAATAAAGCTATAATAAATAAAAGTAAATTATCTCTTTTATAATTTCATTAATTTTTTCATTCTCGACCAGATGTTTGAATCCTCATTGCAATATTTAGATAACTCCAACTGTCTATCTCAGTGGTAAATTCAACGACAATTTTAATTGTGAGATAAAAGCTATATTCATTGAATGTTCAGCAAGTTAGTTCCACCTCTATTATCGATGGGGAAAGTCCACTTCGTCAAGCCCGAAACTGATATTTTCGTAATAAAACTGAATTCTCCCACCACTGTCCCAATCAATCCATCCCTTAATGTCGTGTGAGCTTTGGGAAAGCTCAGAATTTTCTGAATTACGTAGGAAGGAGTATGGTCTGCCAGGAGTTGAGTACAGCCGAGAGAAAAAGCGTTGGTGCTGATAGTATGTGTGCAGTGTGTGGGAAAGGGGGGGGGGGCGAGAGACGCCAGGTGCTGAGCCAGGGGCGCTAACTGGAAGAGGATGAGGGTATGCATACACATATTCAAAGGTTTGTGAGTGGGGGGGAAAGAAGACTGCGGATATCCGAAAACAGCGTCGGACCCTGGGAGGAAGGGGTCTTCGGGCGAAGGCAAATGTATTAGGAGAGCGGGACGCACAGCGTTGGGATGAGTCGCTCGCGAGGACGTAAACATCTCGGGGCGAGAAAATAAAAAAATAAAATGGGCCAGAAAGAGCGCGCCCTCGCGCCTCCGACCGCTCGGAGGAAACGGGAAATATTCCCCAATGCCAACTTTCTTGTATGGGCACAGCATTTCTCTGATCTTATGAATGAACACCATTTTACTGGACAGAGTATAACTTTTATGTGCGCGTGTTGAAAGACAGGGTAAATTGCTGAAGCGCCGATTATAATGAAGGTAGAACACATGCATTTCGGGAAACTAATATTTAACCAGTATTTAATGGAATATAGCGAAAGCGCCTGATCACACGTTCCCCGTGTCAATGTGGGCAAACATCTGTTGTGGTGATATCGCAAGTAGAGGAATATATACATGAACAGGCATCAATTAGTCCTTCACAATTAGTCGTTCAAGGTGGAAGAACACTTCAGTAAACGATCAGATAGGTATCCCTCCGCTCCTCATTACACATGGATCTCCATTTAACTTAAAGAGTTCCAACACGCGTACTTTGCATAAGGTAGTTTAAGAGAACTTCAAGGTTATGATTTATATAGCATATGCTTCAATTATTACATTTAGAGGGTAGACAATGAAATCATGTCATCATGTCAGGTATCATGAGAATTGCGAGCTCTTTGGAAAAGCTACAAAGCTACAAAGAGAGATAAATTGAATATAAATGCCGGGATGGAAAGCAGGATTTCAAGTAATTGGAGAAACAGGGACGAAATGGTTAGTAGAGTATCCGAGCAAAAAAGGCACTCTACGAGAACAGCAATCTTTTACCCGCTGGCTACACAATCTTTGATTTAAAAAAGTACTCTATTATTACGTGCTCTAAGTGTGATTTTTCATGTAAGTTAAGCTTGGATTCAAACAGCGGTTGACCAAAGAAAAATATAATAAAGGGAAGTGAGGTGTTGCTGAAGAATGATAAAAATGTAATTGATGAGTAAAATCGCAAATGAAGAATTCTAGCAAAGATTTGGGTAGAAATGACGCTTAGTGAAAACTCTCCGAAATAGAAGAGACAAAACCCATTGCACACATTCTGACACGTAACAGCCTTGAATGAAGAAAGCAGAAATGGAAAGAACGGCAAATGGAAAGAAATTGATCAGAAGCACAGGGCTGGGATGTACTCAGCAAATTATGGGGAGAGTTAACGAATGAAATTGCCTCGTAAAAAGGAGATGAAGCAGAGAGTTCTATGAGAGTAATATCCAGCCGGCTGATAATGATAATGAAAATTAATATGTGCCACTTATTTCTCTGGAGAAATAACTATAAATACTAAAGAAATCGTCTGAGGTCATGCAATTGAAAGTAGATGGAAGGTCTCCTCTCATGTGAGGGGAATTCGGGTTTTACTCTCTTCATCAAGTAAAGAGTTGTAAAACAATTACGGAGGAATCATAAGAACACCTTAAGTGATGTGGATTATGACAAATACACCACAGGACATAATTAGAACAAATAACCATCATCATAGTTTATTTTGTAGTTAAGCTTGTTTCAGTCTGCTCGTACCCAATTATCTATATCATAATATAGTGCAAGAAACATTGAGTCGCCATTGAAAATGAATGAATATAACTCACACCAACGTATTTAATTTTTTGGGATCTCCTGTGAGCCCTGTTCAGAGTAAAGGCCGGGTGCTTTCCAAAAGAAAGGTACTATATCAGATATTTTTATGAACGGTTACAACGGGGAAAGTTGAGCAGTAGTTAAAATTAATGTAACCACTGTTGGTCCAAATAAAACAAAAAAATAGGTCTTCGCGGGAACTTTTCGAAGGTGTTTTTTATGGGCCGAACTGACGCAAAACTGATCGATTAGATTGACAGCTTTAATTGGACTGTGTATGATGTATAATGAATCGGAGGGACCAAAATTTAAGATCATTGTCAGAAATCCCGCATAATCAAACATTCATCTTGTTATGATTCACAACTGGTCAACCGAGCTATTTCCAAATTAACAGCTTTGAGTATTTACGATTAAAGTGAGCTCATCACTTCTATTATAGTTGTATCACAGAAAATTAATTTCATTAAAAGAATCGGAATAGGAAAAAAGAGAAAACTTTTTCTTAGATTAGCGAGTTACTAGCGTGCATATACACTTAGATAGAAACTCATTAAGATCGTGACTGAAGAATTGGATGGCAAAAATAAAAGAAAACATTTTTTTGAGAAAGAAAACACAAACAACAAAAAATATTTTTTTTTAGAGGAGAACGTTGTAGCGGTGTTTTTAGATCCTCTACGCTGAATTTAACTCCTTGAAAATCCTTCCCAATCTCCATCCAATGAAATTGATGCTTATTTTTTCATAATACTGCCTGGAAAAAAGTTTTTAAGGATGAATAATAGTCACGCCAGGAGAAAGTGCTGGGGGATAGAAAAAATGAGTACCTGGTAATACTTATAGTTTCCAATTGAACAGGTATAAAAGGGAATTAGTTTTCAACAAGAGAGCACTACAATATTCAGAAAAAACTAGAGTACGGGGTTATGTTATGTTATAGAATGTTATGTTCCACAGGACACGGCCCTTGAGCCATACATTTATAGAGTCACTCTTGTTCTTGACCACGTTGAAACCTCAAGAAGAGGATATATCAATAAATTTATATTTACTTATCATCATTGCTTTGGAAATTCTTCGAAAGAATGCAAAGCTGTATTACTTTTAATTCAATGTAATAAATATTCGTAACTTACCGAACGAATTCTTGACGGAAGGAATGGATGTTTCTATGCTTGAAGGCCACGTATTCTGGATACAATGAGCCATCTCTCAACCCTACTTAAATTCGTAACAACAACTTTTCCGCTGGAGCTCAATTACTGTAGATCGAGGTTTATAGATCAATTAGAAAGGCAAGAATCATCTTTTGAAGAGGTAAACGTAGAACTGGAGAGAAAAGACGCATGATGCAAATAATTAAGAGGAATAGACAAAACTATCGGAGAAATGTTGTGATGCTACATTCTTGTGAAAATCGAGTGGGAGGAGAATGAAAGAATGAGAAGAATTACGGATGAAGACATAGAACGGAATATATTTGTGGAGTGATTCAATGTGGAGAGTAACGAGGGAGAAAAACGAATACCTTATGGGAGAGTGGAGTGTATTGCTACAGTACATCTTCGAATTGAAAACTGCGGACGATAACACTTGGTGTAAAATTAAATATTTTATCATCAAAGTCGTCGTATAGTTATAAAGACATCCAATAAAGTGAGGCTACATCAGGGATTCTCAACAGGGGCCAAAATTAGGTTTTGGGGGTAAAAATTTAAGTGATTATCCTCAGAGTTCCCTAAAAAATGGGTACCTCGGCGGTATCACGATGTAACATTTAAAATAAATATACTGCCATTAAACCGAACACTGAACTTATAGCTACGAAGCATGAGGCACAAGGATCCCTTTGAATAAGAAGAGTACATACAATGAATTCTCTGCTTTATAATTTGATTGGAGCGATTATAATATATTCATCTGAAGACTCTTTGTGAGGTGCGATAGCATAAAAACTGTCGAGGAACTAAGGGGCAACATCAAAGCGAATCCTCCAATTCTTCCGAAGTTCCTAGCCAATGGCTGGAGGTAAGACTGATGCCTATTTCTAACATGCTAGTTTGGACACATGTACCCTACAGCAGAATAGAGCCGCTTGCATGTGGGCACTGGCCGAGCTATACTTGCACCACCATATATTATTATAGCGACGTCCAATAGGCGATGCGTAGTGGTTCGATGGGACTATACATCCGCGGTAATTGGGGTTTTTCAACGAACCCTAGGGAACCTCTGGGAGGCGAATGGAATCACTGCGGTCTGCGAAGATTGCGAACTTGGTAAAACAAGATGGGGTACTGGGGGTGCTTTGGCTTCCTTTTGCGGCCCTTATTTCACGATTCATTCGTCTTTGAGTCAAGGGTTCCCCTGCCTCGGCCACACCCCGCTCCCCACCGTACAATGCCCCACCCACCCAGTTCTCCACGAGTTTTCGCAAAAAAACTCCCATCTCTCCCCATTTTGCGAGGAAAATTTATGATCCAGCAACAAACGGGAGTAATTCATTTCGGCTGTTCCGCTCTTTTCTGAGGGAAAAGGTCCCGTACTTTATTGTCCTTTCCGGCGTCTATTCTCGCGCACCCTTCCCCTCATCCTCTCCTTTATCCTTCTTCATTTGTTTCTCCTCGGTTAATGCACTCGTCCTTCTAAGCTTAGGCATCCTGTCCATGCCTCTCTCTACGCACAACTGCCTCTGCCACCATCTTCTGACCGATTGTCGCCTCCTCGGATAGAGAACTAGCTGCCCATTTCGGGTTCGAATCCTGGCGGTATTAGAAATTTTTCTTGGACAGAATGCATAATTTTTCAAAACTATTTTTATGCGAAGATCATGTTGCGTAATGCTAAAGACCAAATTTTTGTCGACGACAAACGTATTTTTATCGAAAGATTTCCTGATAAGTATTTTACACGCTTGGCGACGTTTAAACATAGCTGAAACACGATTAATGTCGTCACCAAACGGTATCGATGCTGATAAGGAGCCGAATTTCTACGTGAAGTTCTGCTGGTTAATCGAATTACCTAAAACCAATCGCTTCTATGTCTTAATGGAAGACGGTGGACTCGTGGTATAAATAGATACTTCCTGTCGAAATGCACTCAGGGAGTGAAAGGTTTGCCGTGAGGTGACATCAGACGGATTCATTAGCCGTGATGACGTTTCAGATTACGCTACGTTTTTGAAAATCTCATGCTTTTCAAAAGTAATTATTAACATACATGTACAAAATACCGAACAAGCCACCACTAGGGTGTGTGGCATGGGGGTGATTCCACACCAGGCATACATCACTCATCCCAGCTGAAATCAGAACCACGTTCGTTCGCCCGGATGCCAGGCGCAGGTCCAAAAGCAGTCAGGATAACAATGCGCGGTCAGACCAGAAACTAAGAGAGTGATTAATGCCTGCGGTTGATGCATGTACGATCTACGTTGTACACGTGAGTGGTGTTATAAAACTTGTGGGATATTCTGTAATTGTGGGTGCCGGTTGAATAGGAGAGGTCAAGATGAAGTGCTGCTGTTCCCCCTGGAGTACTACATAAAGAGAACTTCAAGTGTAATATTCCGTTGGTCGGGTGGGACGTTAAACTGTGGAGCCTTTGAAGTCCTTCATTCAAAGTAAATTCCAACGCCGGGTTTTTCTTAACTTTTTATTCCTCAAATTATCTTTCCCTTGAGCACAACCCCTATTCCTGTTGAAACGGCCTTAATTATCACTTGCTTCTTCAAATAATCCACGAACATCGACTGGCTCAATAGCCACCTTAATGGCGTCCAATATCAGCAAGCTTTGTTAAGTATGTTATATCACGATCATCTTTGTGATACATGATTTCTACAAGTTTATGGACGTTAAACGCTATCAAACTTGAGTGACTGGGAGTGTTCAAACGCTAGCCATTAAAAAAGAAGGAAGTAGGAAAATAATATGAAAGAGGGTAAAGAAGAAATGTGAGATTTGCTATCACTTATATCCACTTCCTTCCATCCATATCGACTTCACGCCTTCCACTTGCGAGCCTCCTAAATACATAAAAAACAGAGCTATCCCTGAAAAGACATTATCATAATCATGTTGTTACTACAGGTTCATTTTAAGACCGTGGATTGGACTTATTACCGGACTGTGGGTTAATATGAAGTAAAATGGAATATGGGTAGTGATATATCTTAATTTACGCAGTGAGGAACGTGAAGCCGATCGTTGATTTGAGAGATGATGCCTGAGCTCACCCCAAAAAATCTTCATCTTTTTGGTGTATGAGTCGGTTTCGTGTGGAATACCTCATTCTCACCACCTGTATGCAGAGCAAAAGGAAGAATTGAACTAGTCGAGAGTCCAGAGTCATGGCGTAGAGGGCCACATTAATTAGGCAAAGGCGACTCGTGACAAAGAGTCTCTGCTACCTCCCCAGGCCACTCGAGAGCCTCTCCTGCTCTTTGCATACGACTAATTGTTGAAATTAGTCTCGCCGCATTACGGTTTTTCACTTGAACTTGTGTTGTGGAGTACCGAGTTCAGAATGGGCAAAGACCGGATTTCAATTTTTCTCTGTCTACTTTCCGCCACCAAAAGGTCGTGAAAAGAAATATTCTAGGTGTCTCTGAGTCAACGGTCATATAATTGACGGTTTACTGGAAGTGAGAAATGATAACATAATTTCATCAGAGTGGACATCGGGTTGAGAGATTAATAAACGTGTCACTGCAATGTATCAATATTTTACTCTTGCGATACGCTACTGAGAGACTAGCTCCTTCACGGCTGACTGAGGCGACCAGCAATTGCAAAATATTGGTAGGCTTTGGCAAATCGGGATATTTTAATGTGGTATTAGCTAAATATTGAACTAAGTGATGTTTCAAGTGACATTACTTGCTAATGGTCATAGCTCAATACTTAAAACAGTTAGTAAGACTCCGTTGAACTTCTGGTGCTTCGAAGATCACGGGAACACGCCCGTGTTGGAAGGGGCTCTTTAAGTTAAATGGAGTTCCATGTGTAACAGCGAGCGGATGGATACCTATCCGATCGTTTACTGAAGTGTTTGTCCGCCTTTGATGCCTAATTGTGAAGGACTATTTGATGTCTATGTTGCCACAGCAGACGTTGGCCCGCATTGGCACGGAGAACGTGTGATCAGGCGCTTTCGCTACATTCAGTTAAATTCACTATTTTCCCGAAATGCCTGTGTTCTATCTTCATTATGCTCGACGCTCCGACCATTTACCCTGTCTTCTAATGCCCGCACGGTAGTCCCCCATTGCCCGTGCGGAGGATGGACGCGCCCCTTCGTGGCCCAATGCAACTCCTCCCCCAACACTTATCCTCCCTCCGACTCACAGCAGAGCGCTCCCATTATCTCTCACAGCTGCACCTCGACCTCTCCTACCCTCTCATTATTACATCAGTGAATTCCCCTCCCCATGTCCCTTCGAACGAGGCATGATGATTGTTCTGACAGTTGAAACTATTCGATGTTTTATTTATTTATTTTATTTTATTTATTTTCACTGCCCCGAATACAGCAAATTTGGCCATTTTAAGTCGGGTGAACAACAGTAACAACGGACGAGACACAGACACCCATGTCCTGAGCAGATAATATTCTACCCAGGCGGGACTCGAACCCGCGACCCTCGGGTTAGCAGGCGAGGACTTTATCCCGCCGCCACCGGGGCCGACATCCTATCATCATTAACTTAAACATCATCATTAACATCATTAATATCTTAAAAACCATCATTAACATCATCATTAACATCATTAACATCTTAAACATCATCATTAACATCATCATTCACATCATTAACATCTTAAACATCATCATTAACTTAAATACATTAAATGAATTGTTGTCGGCTGCACTTTTGAAAGTTGGTCATTCTCGTCCAATAACGAATCAACTCTCAAATGCTGCATTTGGATAATGACAGGAGTTGAGAAGAGGTTCAGCTAAAACGTCGTATTTTACATTTCCTCTTATATGACAATAATTTCTACATTAAAAATATTTTACTAGATCCACTGCTCAGGGCTCTTCACAGCTCTAAGTTCAACTCATTGAGTGTTGATGAAATTCCAATTGCGTACAATTTTATTCATTCGATTGGTTTGTAATAAAACAGGGCGTAAAGCAAGGATGCGTTGTGTAACCATGGCTGTTTAATGTGTTTAAGGATAAATGCGTTAGAGATACATGTAGTGAAAACGACGGTGTTTTGATTGGAAATGTGTGCGAGTTCTACTGTATGCGGATGATGCTGTTTTTATCTCAGAGAGCCAACAGGGATTACAGAGGCTCTTAGATAAGTTTTGTGAATCAACAGATAGAATGGAATTGAGGGTAAGTGCGTGCAAGACTAAAGTTGTAGTTTTTGATAAGGAGAATGGGTAGAATAACTGAATGAAGAGGGCGAATGGTGAAGTAATTTAACAAGTGGATGATTTTGTGTACTTAGGTAAGATGTTTGCAAAAGTTGGACGGATAGATGCGGAGATAGAGAGACGAGCGAATGCTGGAAGGAAAGTGGTAGGTAGCATGTGGAGCACATCAAGGAATGAGTGCTTGTCTAAGTAAGCAAAAATCGCCGTGAAAAAAGGGTACTTCTCCCCACTTTGTTGTATGGCAGGGAAACACGGGTATGTCAGGATAGGCATAAGAGTAGACCAAGCGCCGTGGGTACGAGTTATCTGAGGAGTGTTTGCGGCAAAAGTAGGATGGATAGGGTCAGGAATGAGTGGGTAATAAATGAATGTGGTTTAGATGCTCCAGTAATGGACATATATGAAAGGAGTGTGCTTCGTTGGCTTGGCCATGTTGAGAGAATGGATGAGAGTCGAATAACGAAACAGATATATAAGAGTAAAGTGAACGGTGCGAGAGGTAGAGGTAGGCCGAGAAAGTTGTGGTTGAAGAAATCCTTAGGAGGAGGATTAGGAGTCTTAAAAACAGGAGAGCGTGTATGAAGCAGTGTATGGGAGTAAATGACGCAAAAGAGGCTTGCAAGGATAGGTCAGTATGGAGGAAATTATTGAAGCCGAGTTAGGTGTACAAATATGTCTTCATGAGTGAAACTTTATGACTGTGCCTACCCCTGAAGGGAACGGCGTGATTGGAATGTATGTAATTAATTAATTCTAAACTGAATTCCCTTGATTATGAAAACTGGACACCCTTGTAAATTTTAATCATTCCATTCTAAGAGCAGTTTTCCCAACCACTTGGAAATTGCAAATAGTTGTACAATAAAAAACTAAAAATCTGAACACTATTTACGACTGTCACTCATTATTATTACTATGTGCCCACTCAACAGTTCTGGAGAGGATAGTACACCAGGCTGACTGGTGGTCAGAAAGGTCAGAGTAACAAAGAATATACATTAAGAATAGTTTTAAAGATTTTATTAGCTCTTTATGCATGAGCATATGACGCTCTTTACCTCGTATTTATCAAGCCGTGCTCAAAATTGGGTTGTTACCCTTCCTTCTTCGTGCTACAACTCATTAAGTCTAAAGTCAATTTCAACGTAAAAAAGTCTCCGCAAAAGATCGCTGTCTGACCAATATTTATTCGTGATTTTCATGGACTACTAAAAGGACTTGAATGTATCGTCAATGCTTGTTTTGCATGCTTGAAAGTACAATTGCTTTGATACAAAACAAGTTGACATATATTTGCCTGCGTTATGTTAGAATATCTGATTATATACTAGACTTGCTATCATACAAGCTAGACGTGCCATCACATTAAGCTTTTTCACTTAACTTAGCTCGCCAAAGTACTGTATACTCGCATTTCATGTAATAATCTACAATACCCCTGTGGTGAATATAAATTCCTAATGCATGCGCAAATACAATTGAATTTAACCCGGTCGATACTAATATATTACGCGATTCGCATTAGTACTGGCAGTATCCCCGTTATTTGCGATAATCCATTGGCCTTATGCACATACTTGCAATTTTTAAACATCGAATTGTCTTGCCCTTTGTTTAAAATAATATTTTTTCCAGTAGCACATGAATAAAAAATTGGTGTGGGTAGAAAACGCTTTTACAATAACGCCGAAGACGTAAGATATGTACCATATTTTTTTGGCGATAACGACTTCGTAACCCACTTCCTTAAGCTTTATCTCTTCCTTAGGGTCCTTCTCCGCCGTCCTATTACTTCCACGCAGCCATTTCAAGCCTCTCTCGTCTCATCCGACTACATTTAACCCGTGCTTCCCAATTTATAACCAACCCATTGCGAGCCTTCTCCAAACGCAGTCCCCTTAAACCGCGCCCCTTTTTTTTACCTCAAAACCCCACCCTCACACTTTCCATAACCATTTTCTTTGGCCTATCTCCGGGCCCGAGAGCTGGCCACCACACTCTCTCGCAAAATAAGGCAGATATGTATACATACATATGTATATTTATATATATTTAAGTCCCCAGTTCCTCACGCATATACGTGAGACACTCCTCTCTCATCCCCCTCCTCAAAAGCCACCCTTGTTCCCCTTCTTTCCACTCTCTTCCTTCGGCTCAACTCCTCCGTCTCACTCTTTTCCACTTTTCACCCTTTTTTCGCTTTCCCTCCCGTGTCCTTCGCCTCGCGGGTTCTTTCCCTCCTCTCTTTCTCCTTCCTCATCTCATTTTATCCTCTCCCTTTTTCCCTCACCAAGCAGGGCCGAGAGTAGGAGGAAAAAACAAAATGAAATAGGAGAGGGAAAAGGCTATTCTTTTCCTATCTATCTGCTCTAAAGCTCTTATTCCATAAATCATTTATCATTACAAGCATACATAGAAACGCACCTCAATGATTGGAGAGAACCTTACGATCTGCACAAACTACGCGAGCTCTTTTCAATACTATGTGAGCTAAGCCATTGGATTTAATGTTTCTACCATTATGAACTTACGCTATCCCGGCGAATGATATACGGAAATTCATCTCGGGTTGTAAACCAGGTTAATATTGGCAATTATAGAAAAGTTAAACTGGATGTAACCCGAGAAGTATTTATTCTACAATTGCTAAGTTACTGCAATACTGATGTCATGCAGTTTTATTTTATGGAATAATTTGAACAATGGTGTTGCAATTGATTTAGCACGCAGGTAATACGTTGACGTGGACACTTCTGAATTTTATTCTACTCTACTTCAATAATCTCTAAATTTGGCGGAGGGGTTTGACTTTAATTTCTCCTCATTGGGATGCCCTTACTGTATACTTTTCAAGCGTACAGTGGTTGGGAATAGCTAAAACTCACGAAAGAATCCAAAGCCATTTTTTTAAGTAACCACACTCATGGAGGTGCATCTTACTGTCGGGAGTACGGTCCATATTTCATCTACTACGCGAGGGATCTTTTCTGCCCCCGTCAAATTTACGCGCCTCAAGTGGACCTCTCGTCAAATACTTTTTGCACCGCCGTTGATTTAAAAAATCGCTATTGGCACGAGCCACATGTGCCCAAAGCTTAGAATGGTAAAATCACCAGCTGCTACTTTAGTGTCTCCGTGAAGCAAAGAGAGTGGTGCGGGAAATTACCTTTTAGTTAGATATTCTATTTCAACTTTGTACCTTTGTTGTTTCCATTCACGTAAAGAAGGATACTGCTCCTCTTTCCATGGGCGCATCTCAAGGTGAAGCATTTTAAAGCACGTTACGCGGAGTATTGGATGAAATATAATTATGTTTCCCAGCCCTTTCCATCAATTATTTCAAGCCGCAATAAAATTGGCATGAAAATAACAGCACATAAACAGGAGCTTTTGAAGCATTTTCACTGCTTTATTCCCCTTTCGTCCTCCTACTCTCTCATCAGAAAGGTCGAGAAGAAGGAGAAAAACAAGTAAGAAGAAAAGAGAAGGAGCTTTGCATTTGGGATCTCTCTCTCTCTCTCTCGTGCAGTTTTACGGGCGTCGTGCTTCTCTGGTGAGAGCGAGTGTCTCCGGCGACACGATGGGAGAGTTTTGTGGGTCGGGCAACGGTGAAGGATGCCGAGGGGACGCGGAGTGAAGTGGGGACAAGGCGGGTCACCGCGAAGAGGGAAGGAGGAAAGGAGTGGTCTTCGGGGAGCGAGGGGGGGAGGATGAGGGTGTGCTGAACTCTTTTCGCGAGACGGGGAAAGCGGGCTCCGCAGGGAATCGGCCGCGCCCCTCAAGTCACGACCATCCCTTTTCTTCCCCTGGAAGTCAACAGAAATTATATCCAATGCCCTGAGCAATTCATTCCGCTTTCAATAGGACACTACCCGGTTCTCTCAAAACGATTCGAATAACGTCTTTGCTCATAATACGGGTTGATAACTATTTTTATTCGAGGAATGCGTAGAATAGATGAAATCCATTCCTTCAATGCACTCATTTGCAGTAAAATTTAATGCAGATAACGATGACTTAATAATGATTGATAAATGCAACCTTTGGCGGTAGTATTTTCAGAATATGACGTCAGAAACTATGAATTTTTCCACTGTTCACGCACTAAGACGTTGCATGAGTTAGGAAAGGTTAACTTGTTATTAAGAAGTTCAGCTCTCATTCAGTACGCATTTTTAAGATCGAAAATTACTCAGGCTTTCGCAAGTGTTTCAAACTAGAACAGTGATTCGTTATTTGTGCCAAGCCTCTGAGATATATCTTACATGCAATCCTCATAATATTATCTTCTTACTGCCGTCGTAACAATTGGATGAAAGCAGATTCCTATTTCATTTTTATTTCAGAACAAATCTCGTCGGAAATGGAAAATATCATTAAAAATTCAGTAATACAGATAAATCGCTAAACGAAAAGATACACCCTATATATCAGCCACAAATAAGTGGTGATAGAGGGTGGTTGTACTGAAAGTATTTGGAGAGTAGGCCCGAAAATAGGTGATATTTACCGACGGAATCGTTGGTGTGTGATACATGCTAAGAATCAGAATGGTACTATCTATTGAAGTAAGGGTGTATATTTAGCGAGCAGAGATATATGAGCAATTATTTTCATGCTTAATGATATTCACTAATTATCTAGTAGAAATAGGCTCAGATCTTCTGAATTTACCACGGAATAACAGAAGCCTACCCTGCCTGTCATTTATACTTGTAAATCTGTGAGTGGAGTTTTAATTTTCCCAGGTCTCATCAATTTGCAACGAAATGCAAACGGTTGATGGAAATTAATGTATCGTGAATGTGATCCTCACGTTTAATTTAAATATGGGAACCAAACACGTTCACAATAAAATTCTGCAGAGTCCGATTTCATCACGTACGGGTCTACTTGATGCACGTGATGAATCAAAGCTGGGACAGCTATCGTCTTTGTTTAAGGATGATTTAAATTCAAAGAGCATCAATTCATGAATATCTAGAGATATCTCGTTTCACCGATTAATTCCTATGGGCAGCGCTTTACAAGAATTAATTTTTTATACAAATTCCGATGCTCATGAAAAAAATGATAAAAAGTTGATGATCCAAATGAATAGTAGTTCATTATTGTTTCTTATGAGCATTCCATTATTTGTTTTCAATATTCACATTGTGCACTAAACCGATTGAAGCATATTGATCACTGGTTGAGTTGGAAAACATGCATCCTTATCTAAAGTTTTGAGGAAAAAGTCGCAGGTTAGAGGGTTAAAATACTTTAAAGGAATGAAAGATTTGCCTGAAATATAGTGGTTACTTCAGTGTTTCTCATTTTCAGTAGTCGATCTAATGGCATCGCCATAAGTTTTAACCCAAAAAATTTGTGAAGCAAATCTTGGAAGTAATAATCAGCATTATCGGCCGGCTACTATGAGATTAATTGGTCGACGATGCCACAGGATATCAGATTGACTGTTGTTCATGATATTACTCACATCTACCGGTAGGTTATGGAAATGGCGGAAGTTGTATATCAGGGAATACATGCGACAAATGGCCAACACTTATTAGGAGCTTGGAGAGTTTATAGGCTACTAATATAAACCCTCATCTACTGACTTAATTGTCACACTTCACTGCGTCGGAATCCAATACTCTCCTAAATAAAAAGAGGCATAATTCATCTATGGTTTAAACGAAACGCTAAAAGTCAATCGTAATATTGAAAAATTAGATTTGAATTTTTTTCATACTAGTTCAAACAGTGGATTTTTTTCCGTAACGCCAATTTTCCACTTCCCACCGCATAACAAAAGGAAACAATCAACTCTCTCAGCCGGAAGACTTAATCGGCGTTGACTTTTTCTTATCTGGTTGCTTATATGAATATGCAAATTTTTCGACGCCCGTGAAATGCCAGCTTTGTTCCTCTGCGGAATTATCTCACTAGGAAAGTCAATATTTCATCAAAAACAGTTCCTTGGGATTCATATAACGCGCTTGAGAAGACATTCCAATTATGTTGAATGATAGGAAAAGAGCAAATTGAATAGTTCAACATAACCGATGAAATGATGAAATGATGGATTACTTAGTTTCCCGCAAAACAATATATCTCTTTTATCATATCTTTTGTGGAAAGCTAAGTAATCAATCATTTCTTTATGATGAAATTCCACCACGTTACAGCCAGTACCATTAATTCTATTAACATTATCACATTTCGGCTTTATATTAATTAATGTTTTAAAATTGAATACTATACGAAATTATCGATCAGAGTTTTAATGCGAAAAATTTTCTCTATACCGATAATTCCCTCATGCATTTATGAGATTATTTGCAGCATTGGAACCAATGCAATTAATTTTGATAAAATTTATCGGTAATCTGTCGCATTTAATTTCATAGGTACACTTCCAAACACGTGCTTGGAAACAAACGAATACATTGGCTCAGTAATTGCCGATGAAGTGAAGTAAAATGGCAAAAATAAAACGAACCTAGCCGGATTGCCTTGGCTTTCCACTACTGCTGTCGACATTCCGGATCCTTTATTTCAGGCCTCCTTCTCCTTATTTTCTTTTCTCAAATTGCGCCTTGTTCACGAGTCCCTTTCAACTCATTGGGCATTCCCGTTTCTCGTTGGGCCCCTTAAACGAATCCTGTCGTAAAAGAACCCTCCCTCTTCCCTCACTTTGCTTCCCTTATCCCATTTTCCTTTCTTCCCTTTTTAGTTTTCTTTTTCTCTTAACCCCTTATTTCCCTTCCCCCTTCGTTCTTCCCGTTTCTGAACATCTTAAGAGATCATCCCCTTTAGTGAAACAATACGTAACTCTGTCATATTCACCAGAACGTCGCCTGGACTTCAACAAATGAAAAAAATTGGAAAGTTACGGCTTATTTTTGGTTCTGACAGATTTTTTATCATCAGAAGTCATAAATCGGATGTTTGGTATACTAGCATTCTATATTCTCTTTTACCAACCGATTTATTCCTTATGATTTCAGAATTGGGTGGAAGTAATGGCAAGGTTTTGGTAACCTTACATCACAGAGACTCAGGTTCAAATCTCGGTGTTGGCGAAGACTTTTCAGTGTAATTCCGATTTCTGCATGTGTGAAATAAGGAGAGTAGTTAGATAATAGATTTCAAGTTTAGTACCTGGTCCGGATAAACTGCGGTAACTTTCATTAATTGTAGGCCCTTTTCGTTAACAGCAAGCTCTAGCCAAATTCGGGTTTCTGTTCACCTTTTCTCGATTTTCCCATATGGTCCTTCCCTTCCATTTAGTGAGCATGATGGCTAGATAATTTTACTACTTCAATGGCCTCCAATGCCTTTTCTTTGTGACTAATTTTGTGAACTCGGTTTTACCACCTGAGCGAACTCATTTACGACTAATTGCATACGAGGACCTTTGACTGAAATCCTTACGCCTTTAGATGATGATATGTCAAACGTATGACGCAATTATTGTTCGCTGTTTTTTATTTTGAAAAACAATCCCCAGTAGGCCAAGTATTTAGATTTGGATGCTTAAGCCTGATGGTAAATGCAACGGGCTAATGGGATCGATCTGAGATTTCAGACCGATCTGAACCAGCGAGTCTGAGGCGCTGCACGTTATTCTTTTGGCTGTCATTGGGAAACAAAATATAATAGTTATTATTCAAGACGTGTTGTAACCAGTTGTAAAAACAGTACAGTAATGGCGAGTGATGTGACAATGATGATATTGTAGTATTTCACAGTTCTACCTCCAATTGGGCTATTTTGTTCTCTTGGAATGCGACTAATAATTTCCAACTGTGCACTTGTTCACATGCTGGGTCAATCGTCCTCCAACTGATGTTTCGATTGTTTGATATCGACATTCTCAGTCCGTGTTGATAAGTCAGGGTTAGTAAATCAGGAATTTTCAGAGTGATCCGAGTTCAGATTAATTTGAGATCGATTGGTAAACGTAGTACATGATTTCTCCCTAGCTTATTTTGCGTCGTAGGATAATTGGAATGACTTTGTAGTTCGTTCTAAAAATAGCCGTACCGCTCTACTTCCTTCGTCTGGGAAGCAATTACTCTCTCTAGCCTACCAACGGCCTCTTGGAACTGAGTGCTGAAAGCTTTTCGCGCTGATAGTTGGAATGGAAGCAATTTCCCTGCTCGCGGAATCGTCCTCATCATACTCTAATTCTTCTTACTAGAGTTCGATGTATGAATTCGATTAACTGTCACTCGTGTGCCTTTCAATCGACCTAGCGACACAGAATCACTTAATGTACAAGCCATAAATCCGGTTGGCAAGTTACCTATTGACCAAACATGTGACTGGAAAATATTCGAAAATTTAGTATTTTAATGAATGTTCTTTATATTTGAGTGCATAAAAGACGTCTTGATGTGAATGCGTATTTATTAAAAAAAATTTCAAGATGTCAACTTTTACTTAAACCACTCGATTCATTACAACGACCCAGGTTTCGATGTTTTTAGTAAAAGTTGACATCTTGAAATTTTTTAAATGATGGAATACCACCAAGTGAGACTGACGAAAGTGAGTGATATGCGTATCTATTCAATATGCTTACTAATACCTACGCACACATAACGAATTTTGCAGCTTAATTTTATGAGTGCTGATTAATTTGTGTTGTTATCGAAACAGAAGTGAGCTAACATAATTAAGCATCAATTTTTATAGCTATAGCTACGAGGATCGAGGTCAAAATTTTTTCTCTTGGATTAAGAATATACTCTTGCTGTGAAAGTCCTTAGGTTATCCAGGCGATTACATTGTGTGAAGTATCATGGGGTTCCTCCAGTTCCTAAGCTGGTCGTCGCCAACGCTTCGAAGGCTGAGTCTGTTATTGACTTTTGAGTATCTTCTTCCTCGTATTCTGTGGGGGAGTGAGCCATCGAGAAATTGGAGATAACCAACTCAGAAACATAATGAGAAACCCGAGGATATATTTCTGTAATACTCTCGCCGTATCTGCGTGTTTCATAAAGTTGGAAAATTTTAGACATTTTTGCTTCATGCATCTGGAAAAGGTGGAGTTCATTCAAACATAATCACTCGCATTTGAACAACTGCCTATTTTTTCTCTCCCTTGGCTTCAGGCGATGAGGCATGGCAGAAAAGAGAGGGAAGCATTTAACTAGGGACATATAGACCCCGATTTCATATTTGAATGGCGCACCTGAATGGATTTCCTATATCTCAGCGGGGAGATTTTATGCCCGCTGGAACTTAACAAAAAATATGAAGAAGCACGGAGGGAGGAAGCGAAATTCACTTGCCTAATAGTTCATTTTGCGGTGAATTTCAACTTCTCGAACGCTAATGTGTGAAATTGAGCCATAAACAAACACATCTGACTCGACCGAGATTTTATCCCGATCTCCCAATTTCGAGTCTGATATTCTAATTAATTACTCCTTCAAAACATTGGTACTCAATATGCATTGCCATCCAAAATACTTACGATGATCCAGGATGCCTAACTAATATATGGCGATCACTTTTTGGACCGGCAACAACCGCTGAGGTCGGAAGAATTAAGTTTCAACCCAGATCAAGTCCTATAATTTTTTCACAGTGAATTTTCACACCAGAGTCGTAGAAGCCAGTGTTCACCACATTTTCAATTAAGATTTTCCTGGTGAATCCACACGAACAGATGCCAATTGGGTACAAATGGTAAATAAGCAAACTGGTTCGCACGAGACTTTTTCCTCCATTTGCTTTATTAATGATTATGTACTACAATAAGAGATGGAGTAAAACACTCGTTTAAAAATATTTCAATTTTCACCCCATTTATTCCTCTTTCATTTCATTTTCCCAAATCTCCTCTTATGAACTCTGATCCTAGCTTTTGTCAGATATTAAGTTATTCGGGACTAGCCACAGAGTTCCACTTTTACGGAGTCACCCGCAATGCACAATTGGGCGAAATTCCACGGTTTTTTCCCTGTGGAATTTCGCACCTAGCTTTTGCGCCAGAACTCTGGGTGGATTGATGAATGTGAATTTTTTGCATTTGTGTGCTTGAGTGCGTAAAATACTCATTAATCCATTTCGAAATGAATCGTCTAATTTTTTTAGGCGAAAGAAACTGTATCGTGAGACATTAAGTGCACATTTTAATAACTTTTCTAGTGGTCGGAAAAAAAACTCTTGGATCACGTTTTCACTTACCTGCATCAGTGCATACGGTGGATATCACCGTACATGTAGTAAAGCTAACTATGTAAGAAATCTACTGAACATTGCTTTGAATTGGCTTTCCGGCGCAGAATTCGAAATTTATGCGAAAATCATCGGTAAATACGTGTTTTTTACTCTGCATGATACCACAATATTTGCTTGACACCAATATAATAATAAAAACATAATTTTTCGTTTATGGGAAAATCTGTGCATTGAGTATCAAAGTATACTAAAGTATATAGCAAGTACTCCAAGGCTAGGAGTTAAAATATCATTAATTTCCCACGAGACCAAAACCGCGACATGCAGTTTTTTCACAATTATCTATAAATATTAATAATATCTACACGCAAGCAAAATTTCACGAAAATGTGTACGTAAACAAACACTGCTTCAACAACCTTAACTTCTAAGTTTCTCCTGGTGAATAGTATTAATAATAGCCCGAGAAGAAGCCCGAGAAGATTTTATTAACCTTCACTTCTCTTCCAGAAAAAATAGCCAAACCTCCCAGGTCCGCGTGCGAAAACTTCCAAGTCATCACACAGAACGCTGGAGAAGTGGATAAATGGAACGGATTCTCCATGACCCTCCGAAGCCTTAAAAATAACCGAGCGATTGTCGCATGGGAGTGTGAATGGTCAACTTTCTCCGACCACTCACTCCGCAGTCATCTCTCTCGCCTTTCCTTCGCCCGCACTGGTCTCTTCTTCCCTCTCTTGACCTCTCGTCCTCACACACCCACGAGGGGACGACGCCTCGAGTCAACTCCTTGATTCCGCTCACTTCTCAAGTTCACTTTTCAATTCCGCTCTTCACACCGTCTTTCCATCCTCGCCTCTTGGGTGGCTCAAGGCGGGTGAACGGATGGAATATAATCTGCTCCAGGGGAGGCGTGCTCGGGCCGCTGCGGATTTTCATCGCCACGAAGAAACGCCTCATAGTTGATGAAAAAATATTGTTTCTACCATTCATCGCAGAAAAGATGGAGCAATGGGGTAAGCTTTCATTTACAAATTTTTGGTAACAATATTGGAGCAAAATTAGTCCTAAACTTGGCTAAAAATAGACCAATATCCATGGATAAGTTCTCAGCAATGGTAGGTGACACGGAAACTAATTGACGTATGCGACACAAAACGTCACGTCTCTCTTCAACTGAAATTGAGTCATTTCTAGAGAATAAAGACTGCATAGGGTTCATGTTATAGCGATAACTGAGAAGAGGGTCACATGCCTACCTCGGAAGGTTGCCGAGTCGGGAGTGCCGCCAATAACTCAAATAAGATCTAAGGTAAAGATATTAGTATGTAATATTTGTCACAATATTAGTCATATACCTAATTGAATGATAAGGCGTTAAAATATTTGTAGAACTCGATCTCATTCTAAGAAGATTGGAAGTCATGGAGTTGTAGGGTTACTATGGAATGATGAAAATCAGGAGGGTGGAGAGAATCGGAGTACTGCGATTTTCTAGGGCGATAAGGCGCTGGATTGTCAAGCCTTGAGTTGTTTGAAATAAACTTACTGAAAAAATACTTTGACATTTCAATACCTTGACTAAGAAATAAGGACAAAAATGATGGGAAGAATTTCCGAGGAAGGCCAAGGGTAGGATACTGGAGGCTAATGATTAGAAATACTCAAATGGGAATTGCGATGGAATGAAATGGTTATCGGAAAAATACGGGGTGGAAAGCTACAGCTGACGAATACTTGCAACAGTGTATGTTAATGAGGAACATTTGTTCAAGTATTAATGAGGAAGCTTCATAAGACTACTCACAAGGAAGATTAATCGATCCGCCGAAAGCGACCTTCCCCTGGTGAATATTTTTCCTTGCGGCGATCCTGGATTTTCTATTCAACTTCCCTCACCTAACCCAATCCCTTATGAACTGCACGTTCGAGGATCGGGTCGGTGTGGCGGAAAGAATGATAGCTTCCAATCCAGAGGGGCTACACTGGTGTTGGCTGTTGCAAAGATTTTTCATCGGAATTCCGATCCTAACTTGGGTGGAAAACACCCCAGGTATAGTTGGCACCGACTTAGTTTGCCGGATGGGTAGTTTGACTTGACGTATTCCGTAATGAGTTGGCTGGTAACGATGCCGAGTTTCACTCAACCTTTACTCCGTTTTTCTAATAGTTCTCACTTTACTGACCTACATAGCAGTGTTGAACTATCCAAATGACATTTATTGTCAATAACTCTCCTGTATAAAAAAATATCCAAGATATTTGGCCTGGAATAAAATGTGGAGAGCGATGGGAAGAGACCATATCCTGTAAATAACTTTCTTTGAGCCTCCTCTAGAAGTTTTTTAAAAGAGCTATTTAAGCATTTAAAAATATTGAAAAATATTTGATGATAACACTTATTTTGAAATTTGATCTATTTGTATTATATATATTGAATTTAAAATAATACTCAGCGTAACAATATTTACACAAGGTATACTTCAACATTACTCTCATAACGTACCTTTTTTAAACTTCCCCTATTTTTTCTTCGTATGAAAGCTGAAACTATTTATTTCAGAGCTCCACCAGGCACGCCATCATCTGTGAATAACTTCAGATATTCATCTATTCAAATTGTTTGACAAACCGCCGATAGAGACGCAACTTTCTGCACACTTAATCCGAAGTGTTATAATTCTGTCTAATGTAGCAATTAAATGCAAAAGCCTCTTAGAAAGCAGAGCCTTCGATGATTTTGAAAAGTAGCAAATTTGACTCGCTCGTCCAGCGAGGGTTAAAAACTGCACAATCGCTTCCCGCGCCCCCAAGTCGTTCCGTATTTTCCCCAGATTTTCCCATGAATTTTCCTACCCCCGATGTAATTCTCACTTCAACCCCTTCACGGACTTCCTTTCGCCTTCTCATGCCCTGGCCGCCACTGAAGTCCCTCCTCTCTTCTTACTTGCAATCTCCCGAGAGAGAGGAAGAGAGGGAGATGGGAGGGTTGAGCGAGGGGGACCCTGGCGGCGTGAGACGCAGCCGTCGGGGGAAATCGAAATCTTCACTCCAAGAGTTCGCAGCCGTGGAGAGATGAGAGAAAGAGAGAGCAAGAGGGCTGGCGGTGGTTGTCGTCCGGAACGTTGGGAAGAGGGAAATTGTTGGAGCGAGAGAGGAGGACTGTGAAATACATATGTATGTATAAATGTGCGCGAAGGCTCAGCACTGCCATTGTTCCGAATAAGGGAGGTTTCGCCTCCTCTAAGAACAGTGGGTGAGGGCGTTTCCAACTTTCGTAAGAGTAGAAGGCATGGATTCGGAAATTTTCGACTCCCCAAGGGTACCGAGAGGAAAAGAATTCACTACGATGTACGGGAGCATTCCAGAAGTTATCTGAAGTTAGAGCCAACCCAGCAGTTTATTTTTCTTAAACAATCCTATAATACTAGAATACCGAATCAATTTGAGAATACATATGTTTCGTTTACTAACAGAGCAAAACACATTTGCAGCTTCGTAAATTGCAAGAAATGTAATTAGAGAGTCTAAAACAGGCTTTGACGACTATGGCATCATTAGGTCCGTCAATGTCTCTACCTGCAGAGACAATAATATAATTGATGATGCCGTGGCCGGCAAAATTGGTCTAAATTATTTAATAAAATTTTGTGGAATTTACTAAGTAGGAGGTGTTTTTTACTCTAATAATATGCAATAATCTTACAAAGTTTCGCATGGAAATGTTTAATACATGTTTTGCTCATGTTTTTTTGTTAGATAGGCGACGGATAGGACTGGTTTTGGTGGCTTGTGTATTGGCTTCTCATCGTGAAGAACTGATTTCTAATTCCGGTTGTGGTGGAGATTTTTTTACCATTATATACGAATCCCTAGTTACCCAAATGATGCATTTTAATAGATTCACGCCTTACCATTCCACGCACATGAAACTGATTGCGCAAATGACCTCAGTTCTCTAATGCCTCCCCAAATATCCGGCCAACCAAAAAAAAAGTGAGGCCATTTGCGCCGCCAGATTGGTTCATAGGTTGAAATAAGTGCGGTTATTATTTGGTGACTGAAGAAAGGATAGAAAGGAATTCGGCATAGGCATTAACTTGCTTTTGACCAAAAGCACACATATATCCACAGCTTTCCTTTCAATCCAACCGCCGGAGTATCAATTCAGTTTAAATGCTCTCAACTGAACTCTTGAGTAAGGATCGAGATTCTACTGAAAAAATCTCCGCCACAGGTGGAATTCGAACTTAAGCCCTAGGGATGGAAAGCCAGCGCTCTAACAGTAATATCAACGTGATAATTTACATTTTCGTCGACACTTTCATTATTTACAACCTTCGAGTTGCGTTAGAAAGTCATTTTAAGTTAAAGTTATTTTTCTGATACTTTGATATTTCGTCTTTAATAATTGCTAGCTAAATTATAATAAGTAACTCGAGGGATAACTTTGAAAAAATGTCTAACATTAATGGTAAACAATTACAACAACGAGTTTTACGTTTTTATCGATAAATGACAGAAAATATCATTTCTTGTCATTAGAAAGGGTAATATTCGTTAAACATCCGTAAACAACGAAGAAATGCACTTTTTGGCCTCATTAACTGTAGAAAAGTGAGGACTTCCATGTCAACTGGGCGTCAAGGGAAAATAATTTCATGGCAAGGTTTTGATTACTTACTCATTATTGCTAATTAATTGACAACCTAAAAGGTTCGCTGCAAACTCTTCTTGTAACTCCCAATTTTCAGTCAAATAACAATATATCTACATTTATATATAACGCCCCCAAAATATATTGAGCATTTACACACTGTATGAATAACTGAATAAACGACATACTACGCTTATGGAGATATTGGACAATTAAATATCGGAAATGTGCAAGGAATACGGATTGCAACGCGACCAAGAACGAAATCATATGACGCCCCAGTTTGAAGTGCAATCAGTTTACAAGAGTAATAGCAACCTTTTTATGTTTAAGATAAAACGCTGAAACTTACAACATGTACATCAAACATTTATCTACGATTAATTGAAATACAGTTGTCATAAAAATACTTGCGCTTGAGTAACAAACTAGCTTTGCTCGAACACCGTCCAAAACCGGTATCTTTTACGTAACGCCCGTAGTAAAAAATATTAAAATGCATTTAAAAATTTAAGTTTGCCATCAGATAACGTAGAATTAAGTAAGAAAACTAATGATGAGGTTAATTTTCCTGTAGGTCTTATCGTAATTTCTTTGATTTGTATTGGATTGGATATTTGGGGAGGCGACCAACGGCTAAGGTCATTTGCGCCATAGGGGATAGGTAAGGGAGGAAGGGTGGATAGAAACCCGGCGTCGGCGTTAGCCTACTCTTAACGAAAGGCGCCAAGGGGACCACGGCTTAACGTCTCATCCGACAGACGGAGTACTCCACTTGAAGTGTCCTCCACAAGACACTCAAGTATGGATCGGGTTACTCTGAAAAACATCCGCCTCTGCAGGGATTTGAACCCTGGCCGCCCGTGTGGTAGGCGAGTACTCTAGCCAACACACCAACCCGATCCCTTTTGATTTGTTCCCAAACTCGAGTGCACATAATTTTTTTTCTTTAACAGTAGAGCTAGCTTTTAATCAAATTTATGAATTCGGGAGATTATCACGTAGCTTGACACATGAGATCACTATGAACGATGACGTGAGTGTAATTTCAATTTGAAAAGTATATACCACGTCTCATATCGTAGGAAGTAAAAGTAAGAAGAGTGTGGAGCATTAAAAACTTTCATGAATTTATCCTACGTAAAATAACTAAGCTCGCATTCTGTCATGACTTGGAAGATGAAAGAACAAACCCGAACTTACCACCTCGGGTTAATAGAATGGGTGACTTTTTAAGTAACGACCGGAATTCTTAAACAAAGCATATCTGTACTACCCAAGCCGTGCAGTTAAATAATGACATGTAGTAATTAGAAGATGTAAAGCCTCTGCTCATCAAATAGATCTGAAACACCCTGTTTAATGTAATGGTATAATAGACAGTATGTAATCGAGTAGACGAGCGAAGAAAACAGCTTTGGGAACGCAGGAACCTTAAGTTTAACACTTCCCGGATCCTGGAATCGACAAGACGTGTCTTCATTCTATGATCTCAATTCCAAAGACAACCATACGAGAAGTGAGGAAAGGATTCTTTACTTTTTCCTCAAATATGGTAACAGGATGGCTTCGACTACACCTAAAAAAAGAAACCTCCTTTACTACATCGTTAACAGTACGGAAAAAAAAGTTTCCAGTGAGATGAAGCGCAGAAGTTTGAAAAAAAAGAAAATTTTCGTGCGCTCACAAAAATATGGAAAGCTTGATATCTATTATGCCGTTGAGGTGGGGAAAAAGGGGGGGGGTGGTAAAGGTAGGGAGAGGTAAAAAGGTTAAAAAGTTGGAAAGGAAGATGGTGGTGCCGTTACGTTAGAGTGCGTACGTTAAGGAGAGGAGGTAAGTTGGGGGGGGAGGGGGGGCGGGGGCGGGGAAGGGAGGGATCCATTCTTATCCGGCGCAAAGCACTTGGAGTGGAATGAAGCGACTCGGAAGAAGTAGAACAAGGGAGTGTGCGAAGAATCTCGCCGTGGATTTAAAGACGACGAGGAAGGAGGATCACCAGAGGGACGGCCGGAAAGATGAGCGCTCCTTCGGTGTTGAAGAGCAAGGCATAGGAGATGGTGGAAGGAGCGGGGGCGAGAGGTGGGGGTCGAGACGAGGATATCCCGAGTGGCGCGGTGTAGTTCTCGGGTTACGGCCCCATGAGGAGTTATCCACTAAGACAAGAGGATTTCACCCGAATGGGAGAATGAGGGAGGAAGAGATTTCCTCTGACTACTTCGTCTCTCTTGGAAGAATAGTCTCTTGGAGGAAGACGTGACGGAGCATTTGAAACGTCAAACGATCGCCTCATGAGCGACTTCAGTCGAAACGCTCCGACGAAGGGAATAAGATATATGATGAAAGCTTACATGGGTTGTGGCTTACATTGGGTTACTCTTTCGTAGCAGACTTCAACAACTTATGTTCTACTGCACCGTATAACCTAAAATATAAAGGTATTGTCCTATCGTTGACTTTATTTGAGGAAAGTTATAATTCAAAAATAATTTACTCAACATTCTAGCGAATATCTTTGGTCGAAATGATACTCAATCTTTCGCGTCCTCTGCTGGGAGAATGGTCCGGAAGATTTTCCTTTTAATGTGAAAGTAAAGTCCCGTGGAGGTCCTAAAAGTGAATTCTAGAGTTGTAACTATACGATCTTTTATAATTAAATAATTTTAGATATTAATGCCAGAGCATTAGCCACCACAACCATTCGATCCCCATGGTGTATTAAGAGACTTTTTGGATTACTCGAAATAGAATAGAATAGAATAGAATTTATTTACTTTCATTTAAATTACAATAAATTAAGAAATATGATAAAATTTAACAGAGAAATGAAAGCTCTAGGTGGGCTCCAAGGTTGAAACCTGAAAACTGAGCCACCAGCAATTTGTATAAAGTTCCCTTCATATAAGCTGCAGTGATATGATGTAATTACAAATTAGTAATACAAAATCAGAAAATTACATTGAATAAATAAATAGGCTGATGGGTTTAAGAAGACATTCGTGGATTCGAGTAATTTACTTCCCGTTACGTGTCTTAAAAAGTATCTATATATTTCCACAAGACATTTTTGACAACACATTTTTGTGGAACCCGCAACTGAAGAAATAATAAGCATCGAATATAAAAACTAAACTTGCAAGTAAGTGGAGAATTAATCGACCTTTTTACATAAAATTTCCCCAAAAATATCCCATAGACAGTTAATAATGAGTTATATAACCAAATTGATATAAAAGCACAAGTACCCGATCTCATGGATGATGGAAGATCCCAAGAGACGGGACTAGAACCCTCAGCTCAAGGAACTTTGGCACTGTTGCAGAATGTAGTTGCATTTTTTCGCGATGAAAATCAGAATGAGGCTAGTAATTGAATCAATTTATGGTCTTACTGAGGCAAGGGAGAAATTCCTAAGAAATGAGATTCCCTAGTTCATAATTCATTAATTTTCGAGTAATTTTGATGTTTATCATCATTAAAGAAAATTTGATGAGGAAAGTATTAAAATGTGCATTTAAACTTCTGCAAAAAATAAAAAATGGAGAGAAATTATTATGAATAATATTATTTCGTAGGAGGTGAATTTATAAGACACTGCAAGTCTTCTATTGAAGCCGCATTTATAATGTTAATGTTAAAAATGCCAAAGAGAGGTTCCATGAGGAGGTAACGCGTTAGGCAGAAAGAGTGGTTAATGTCAGGGAAATAGGACCGTTAGCAGTAACAGCAACTGATAATGAAATGGAATACAGGTATGGAAGCGAAAAATAATATCAGAAATATCAGCTAAAAAGAACCAAGCTAGGTCGAATGAAAAAATTCGTCTTAATTTCGGTCACGTAGTAGGGTTAATATCATTGGTCATTAATCTAGTTTGGCAAGCACATTCGGTCACTCCATGGTGTTCAATAGAATTGGTGTTAAAAAGAGGCACGCCAAGGGAAAATTAGCCACCTAAGGGTGAGGTGAGTGGAATAAGGTTAAGAAGCACAGCTGTAGAGCAAGTGCTTGAGCTGCTCACATAAGTAGTCAAGAATCTTTCACGATCGCTATTTGTCTGTCACATTCGTCTAGATGCTGAAATTTTGAAGATGATACATTATTTAAAAAAATATTAAGATCCCACCGATAAATCATACTGTCTATGTTGTACTGCAAGATCATGAAAAATAACCAGAAGATGAAAAATTTGAATGAAATGAAAAAAAATGAAAAAAAATTACGTAGTTCGTTTAAAAATGTCATTTCACATGCATAACGTACCTTCTCAATTTTACGTTTTCTTAAGTCTGATCATGAAATACTTATCAAAGGAAAGAATATTAGCATGAAATTGGCGGCTTAAAATTATATTAGTATGCTTTTGGCTCAAGACGTAGACATAGGGGTGCTAGAAACGTATGCCAACACCTCAGAAATAAGGCATAGTGTAATAAAAAGACACGATCCATGTCATTAAAAGGCGCAATTATTTTTCCACAGAAATTTTATTGATGTGAAGCATTTATCATGACACGTCACCGTCAGGCACAAACGCCGTAGGATATTAGTGCAATTATATATGAACAAAAGGATGGACGAGAAAAGTTATGAGGGATTATTTCACATACCGTTGGTTGATTGGTTGAAGAGAGTGACCGATTTGAGGGAAGAAGGGTGACTGTGAGGAGCGGGAGCGGTGTGGGGGAGAGTTGGTGGGTGGGGGGGGGGAGATTTTGACCGCGTGCCTCGGGGATGCTGAGGATAGTAAAGGAGCGTTAGCGAAGCTTATAGGTCGACGAGGCAATTGGAGAGGAAGGAAGTTGAATTGGTGGCGTGGGAAAAGGAGAGAGAGAGAGAGTGAGTGGAGTTCTTTTAACATCCCGATAGTAACAGGAAGAGTGGGGAAAGATTCTTTACTTTCATTGGTCTACTCTCGAGTCCACTGAAGTTCTTAAGACTCCAATCTATCGAAGTTCGTTCATATTTGATCCCTTCGAAAAAAAATTAGGAATACCTGACAAATTGGGAGGTGGCAACTGACTCATTTAACTATGTTGCAAATATCCGGAAGTGTTATACTAATGCTTCTATCGCTATTTCCAATGCACTATACATTGCAATTGGTACGCTTTAATTTGTACAGACCTGGCTTGTATATTTTGCCTTGAAGGTTAATGGGTCGTTGACAGTGTTTCTTTCATGGACATGGGTGCATACAACCTCACAAAATAAATTAGGAAACGTTTAAGTAAACCTGAGAGAAAGTTTGTTTACTTAATGTGCTACATAAAAAAATGGATCAGAGAGCAGTGTTAGAGCATTTACACAAAAATATCGAATTAAATTAGGTAATTATAGTATAAGAGATCAAACAAACATCTCTTGGTTAATGTGAATCATCTGAATGATCAGTGGAAGAATTTTATTTGTCTCGTCATGGTAAAATAATCGTTTTACATTTGTTTTAGGAACCTCAATCTCTCAATAATCCTCTGATAGATTAAGCGGAGTGGTTCCATCATTCGTCAGTATAATATTATGGCCTCATGCTTCCGTGTGTTCCATCATAAGCCACTGTGTTTATTTTAAAAGCCATCGTCAATTTCTTAGGAATTGCCTCCATAAATATGGCTGAAGTTTGAGAACTTACTACGTCTCTAGTTGTCAATGTGATTCTTGTTATTTGTGAAATAAACTAACAAAAAACTTCTATGGAGAAATAGCGGTTATCCTTTTCAATTTTTAAAATTCTCAAGGAGAAGAGAACTCACTTGGGCTGAAAAACCCATGCTGGATATTCTGTATCTTCGCAAGCCTATGAATTTGAATTACGTTACGACTATTGGGTGCAGCCGATACGGTTTTCCTCTAAGTAGCCCCTTTCCATGCAGTCTTTGTCATCGTGGGCTTAAAGTAGAGAAAAGTTTTCAAGTTTACATAAATAAGGGAGAAGATAGCGGTACGTGGTTGAGGGTCATGGGAGTGAGAATGAAGCGTGCGGACGGGAACGCAAAAAGCGAATGAGAAACATGACTGGAATGTTAAGAAGGTCTCGTATTTTTCAACCTCCATGATTCTATGGTAAGAGATATGGTCGAGTTCGTGTAGAGTGATGCTTAAAAATGCGAGGATGATCCGTGAGGATTTCCGTTCGTGTAGAGTGAAAATTGTAGATTTCAGGTAAAAGAATGCGCCCGAACTCTGGCTCTCATAAGAATAGGGGATCCGAATTCCATTGATGCAAACGCCTCCGCATCAACTGAAGGACAAGCATTAATTAATCAGATAATAATAAAAAAGTGATGATATTGTTTTCATTTTTTACCTACATCTCCATGGCTTTCAATCTTCCCTATTTGTCATTAAGTTCTACCAAACTTTTATCTTATTAGAGTTAATAATTGTTTTTGCAGATATTCCTGTAATGATTATCCTTGAAAACTCAATTTACAGCTAAAATTGTTATAATTAGTTGAAATAAATCATTATTAGAGCTCATATAAAAATGTGACTGTGGCTCGGAATATTTTTCACGTAACTAATGTTGTGTGCGCGTCACATAATTACGTCACCCTTGTATGGGGGTTCTTGCCATGACGCCGAGATAATTAGAATAAGGACACATAGATCGACTTCACTGGTTTTCTATTCATTCAATTCGGACAACATAAAGACACACATATCATGTACGGAATAGTTAGCACTACTATTGTCTTCGAGGAGCAAGAGGTGATCGAGAAAGAGAGAGCTTACCCGAGGAACTCCAAGACGTGGGAAGCTACGACATTCGTCGATTGACCGGGGGTTTAGGTAGTGGCCAAAAATTCTACAGATTTACAGTCTATTTGGTAGTCACACTCGGAATGATGAGGTTTCGGGACTCGCACTGCATAACACAAATGTCCCGGAGCTGACCCCAAACTTATCGCACTGATCCCTTTTATACTCTTTGTTAGGTGTGCTTCGAAGGAGCAGACGTGATGTTTTTCACTCCTAATCTACATCTACATACTACCCTGCGAGCCACCGCATGGGCCTGTGGCAGGCGGTGTTAGGTCACCAACCGTGTCAAGATGTAAGGTTTTGGCAGGTGAAATGGTGACGTGAGTTATGGGAGTGAATTCAGTGGATCTCAGTTTTTTTTGTGGTCATTTATTGCGCGCGGAATGATCGAGTTTTTGTATCTATCTGTTTGGCTGTGTATCTCTCTTATTTTATCGCTTTTGTCAGGCCTAGAGATGTCGTGAGGCATCATGATAATATTCTTTGTGTCGCTCTGAAACACACCGGTCTGAATTTCTCAAGACTTCTAAGCCGAGCGTGTAGCCTCCGAGTATCTAGAGGCTTCCACCTTAATCCCTCAAAAAGTTGTGAGACAACTTATGTTCGCTCATAGCAGCTTTTAACGGTTATGCGTGATGATTGAGGATGGGGGAGGACTTCTAGGAAATGCATGCTAAAATAAAATGAAAAATTCCGCGAGTGAAACTATACTTTCCGCAAGAGGATGTGAGATAGTTCAAAACAGCCAGCGCCTGAAGTCGCGCTATCGGAAGGAGGATGGGGAACTTGAGGGGGAGGGAGATTTCGTAGCATCTCTGTAGGCAATTATAATATATTGTTTCTCTCTAAATTCCCTGCTCACAACACTAAGAGTTATAGTAGTTACTAGTCACCCTCAAGTTTCTATTTAAACGAGAAATAAGATGTGAGAAACTAATAGTTTTGCACATCTTCAACGGCTAAAACTAATGATAGCCTTTTGAATCATCGCATTAAGAGAATCGGGGTTAATGAAAAGTCTCTCATTATGGAGCCAACATTACGCCGTTTAAACGCTCTAGATTCACCTCACGATCTGGCCATTTCATTAGAAATGCAATCCTCTTCCCGGCAGATCCTCTCTGCTTAATTTGGTTCGGACCCATTTTGCACTTTGCCTGCTATATTCACAAAATTACCATTATCTTCACTGTGTTGATGCTACAGTGGGTGTTTCTGCAATGCAATAAGGAAGTCAAAGATATTGTTTATTCTACACCTATAAGGGTGAGTTTAGATTGTGATGCAAGTGGCTGAGATCCATCTAAAATACTTGTTGAGTATAAAACACGATAAAGCTCACAGATGAGCCCCTACCATTGTAAAATCGAAGGGACAAAACATCTAGATTAATCCATGAACTCAGATGGTAGTTTCTCCAAACACGACGGAAGAAACCGAGATTTATAATTTTGGAAAAATATAGGTGTCCCTAGTTTAAAGTAATGTGAGCGAGATAGTTCCCTAATCATAATAGAGACCATATTCGAATTATACGTTTAATTTTTACTAGCTGAGAGACTCACGAATTCAATATTGCATTATTAATGGTGCAATTTTTGCAAGCAATGGTATGGTTTTATATGGTGGAAATTCTAAGTAATTAAATGAAAATATCTGTAAAAGTATTTAACTTGACTCATTTTTTTACGCGGTACGTTTGAAACTCCATCAAAACGGAAGGTTTATTGTGATCCCGAAGACTTTACTGCGGTGACTATACGATTATTTTTTTAAAAAATAGTTGAGAAAACACAAAAACGTTAGAAATTCCTCATTTTTTAAATAAGTTCTCTCTGGAGTGCATATACGTAACATTTCCCATGTAAAAGGGCTGGTGTTTTTTGGCAAGTACCTCGGAAAGTAATGTGATAAGGGGTTTAATTTTTGGTTTCAATGGAATGGTGATATATTATTCTTTAAAATGAGACCAAAATTCATTGATTTCTAGGTAAAATGATATTTCGCTCAAACTACTACTTTAACTCAGACACAGAAAATTAATAGAGTCCGCCAACTTTATCAGTGAATTCAAGCATACAGGCAAAATGAGGAAGGTTGCAGGACTCATAAGTCCAAATGCTTCTTTTCTTCTCGCGTGGAGTGAAAACAGAACCACGAATCGTCGTTCATAAATTAATATAATAAACATATGATTACAACCAGCACACATTGAATTTTAAAAAAATCAGGATTGGATGACTGGAACACCCAAAACGATATAAAAATGGAAAATTAGGACTGGAAAGAACAATCATAAGTAATAAAAAAACGAAAACTTTGCTTTACTCCATCAATTTACTTTCAAGTATAACTAGTTTCAATGGTGTCGTCTTCAGGCATCTGAGTACCTGAAAATAAAATTGATGGAATAAAAGTTTTCTTTTTGCATTATTTATATTGAACTTCCACAGAGTGGAGCCTGAAATAATTGAGATCATGAAGGACAATCTTTTTTTTCAGTGTATAACTTGAAATTGACTGGACCGGATTGAATGCACCGGACACTTTTCATTCACGGTAATGGAGGAGGTTGGTGTCCTGACACCCCCTGCCTCACTAATTCATGAAGCCACACAGGGTACAACGTATTCATTTGAACGAACTAAGTTTTGGATACCACGAGAACCGAAAATCCAAAGTCGTTTAGCGAATGGCCAGCGAGGTGATGTCGCTAAGCTATTCCACAGAACTCTCCAACCACAGGGTGGTCAGAGACGAATCTGTCGCCATGAATCCAAGACCTTAATCCTCAACCGCAGCACGGTCATGAGCGGAAGTCCACGAGTGAAGGGTGTGCCGTGGCCAAGCAAAGCCGCAAGACACGGTTGACTCAGTTCGGGGACCGGCAAGAATATCGACTCCCTCTACCTCGAAGGGGGGGGGGGTGAGGAAATCCCAGAGAGTGGTTCGGAGACATTCGAAACGGAAGGGATGAGTGAGGAGACGGTGTGAAAACTGTCCCTGATTAATGCCTTTAGTTTATGCGCCGTGAGGGAAGTACTCGGCAATGGCGGGAGGGAAATCTGCGGCAAGTGGATGCGGGCTTTCCGGAAATGATGAAATATATTTTTGGGGACTCCAGAGGGAAATGGAAAGGGTTTGGTTGCTGAGAGGTGGGAGGAATATTAATTCGAGGTAATTTCGTCTACACACTGCCTTGAGTGTCGCCGCAACAGAGTGCGGTAAGGGGAGTTATGACACCAGCCATGGCGACTGTTGTGTAAGGGGAGGGGGGAGGGATTTGGGGGAAACAGCGATCTGAGAGATATATTTTCATGGATTTGTGTCACGCTACGTTTTTGTCCGAGCCATTAATACCACGTGGAAAGAAGGAATATTCGTATCAATCTGTTCGACAGTTCATTTTTCTTATTTTTTCCCTTCTGTCGGCTACAGAGATTTAGTCTGAGGCTAGCATTATATTCATTATGTCACCATGAAACTGACTTAGCTTCAATGTTTCAAGTCCACAATATAACCTCCCAGTTCCTAGCGACTACCAGGCTGGTCCTTTCATCGGCTATTATGTTCCAGGTAAGTAATTTGTAACGTATATTGCAGTTTAATGTAGCATTTGGTCCATTTGAGGCTTAAATCATTCTATACAGGGCTCAAAATATTTGCAGCCTATTCGGCATGTAACCCAAATCGAGAGAATTTCTATTTTCTTTCACTGGCCTATTCGGGGAATTCCTATTATTCAATTCACTAGCGATATTTAAGGTGTCATAAATATTTGGAAATGTTTTCTCCCCAATAGATCTAAAGCTATGTACTGCAAAAACACTTGTGAATGAGAAACAGAAGTTTGAATACGCACATATTTGAAACCACATATATAAATAAACTTGACCTTTTGAGTCAGAATTGCATGATACTGAATGTACGATGAAACACTGCTTCGTCAGTTCCATGCTAAATTTATTTCCGACCGGGGCTCTGAATGAAAATGGCAGGAAAACAGTAAAAACCCGGTTAATTCTCACTACTGGTACCTTGGAAATGGCTATTCGTCAGTAGAAACGTGGATAATTCATAAAGCGCTGTAAATATGAAAAGTGCAACTTATTTAGGGAATGGTTAACCGGAATAGGTTATAGCCTGAGAGATGAATGATATAGTTAACACTCAGCGGAAAATTGGATAAAATAGTGGGTAGAGAAAAAAATTGAAAGCGATGATTACTGAAATAAAAGAAAAGGTTCTTACAAGTGAAATATAAATGTAAATCGAAACTATACATGGAATTTCCGATAAATATTGAGGTGCCACAATGGGAAATTAAATTTTTACCAGAAACAGTTATTTCCTGAGGCTATAAAATACTTTCCACTGCAAGTATCAGGTTAATGAATCGGGCTTTATACGAGCTGATTGGTAGATTTTTGGCTGTCTTGCCAAAATTCCACACTTATGGGGCATGTTTTCACTTTTCGGAAAAATTACTTCCTCAATCATGTCTCTACTAAAGTTCTTCAAACTCTCTGTCTCTCCTCATGCGGTCAAGTCTTCTTATCCTCTTCCTGCCTCTTCTACGCATCCCCAGCGTTCTCTCCTTCATCATTCTCTTCAACACAACCTCACCTTTTACCTCGTCATCCTTCCCTATTTTATGCCTTTTCCGAATCTAAAAACATAATCCTTTTCCGCTCCCACCATTCCTCGTATTCCCTCACCATTTCATCTTCATCGCCACCCAGATTTCCCTCTCCATTCCCCCCCAAACCCACACCTTAAAAACAGTTAGTCTACGACCATAATCTTTCCGCAGTGAACAATTTTCCGACCCAAACAGCTTCATAACAGTTTTTCTCGATGTTTTTCTTAACGTGCCTCCATATTATCAATCACACATCACTCTTTCAATCTCAGTGTCAAATCATTTACTTCGCCAACGCAGCGTGGCAAAAAGAAACAAATTTAAAAACTAGAATCCAAGAATCAGTTTAAGGTGAAGAAGAAAGTTTTGGTTTCTCAGAGAAGTTGTAGTTATGTGTAGCTTTATAGTTGATCCAATGGTTACACCTTGTGGATAGAGCAAAAGAGAGCATGAATCAGCTTTCATAATATGCGGACTATCAAAAATAATTTCTTAATTTCTCATTCAATATCCTAATTAGCGTTCTTTCTTTTTTGATCATTTCTGTTATTCAAAATGTGCTTATTATCAGCATGTCCACTGAACAGGGCCCGTTCATTGAGCATTGAATACTAATTTTTAATTTGATAACAGCCAAAAACCATTACAGCTCATACAGGGAGGAGGAAGAAATATTTTGGGATATTCAGATTACTACTATTGCGTTAGAAAATCAGTTCTTCCTCAACAATACCGATGGAGTCGTTCAGTGATTTTAAGAGTATATGTAGTGTAATGACTGACTCTTTTTTGACAGGTTTCCCAGGATGGTAGGAGATGTATCGGAAAGGAAACAAAATTGAGTGCAAAAATTCTTCGATAATTCTATATGCATTGATATTACCATCACTCCATGTAATATTAGCTTTGAAAGAATGCTAGAGGATTTTAAATTACTGATCTACATACACATATGTAGCACTCACATTATCTTGGAGGGTGGATGACACAGATATTATACTTATCCAGTGAAATTTACTACAGGAAAGAATAAGTAATGAGTGGGAATCATCGTCTAGGGCAGGGGTGGCCAACCAAAATGATCTTGTGGGCCAGTTTGGAAATGCATCATAACTCTGCGGGCCGCATATAAAATTATATATCCCCATATTACATTTAGACCCACTATAGACTTTTTTTGGAGTGAAAAATTGAATCATAATGAGTTATTATTATTGTGTTAAAGTTATTGTATTAAAATGTGATGAATCTCTTGGGCAGAAAACATGTTCATAGCGGGCCGCTGGTTGGCCACCCCTGGTCTAGGGAACCATCCTGTTAATAACATTATGCGCTACGTGAAACTTATTTTCCACTTTCGATTTCCGCTACTTAATAAGCAATTTATATTAAAAGCTCACTGATATATTTTGTTTTAATTCAGCTACAGGTAAATGATTTATCATGCTCTTGCGATTTAGCTTAAGAAGTAAGAAAAAGATTTTGCGCTTTCAAGCAAATCAAGAGAAACACAGAAGCAGGTCTGGATAAAGCCTGAGAGTCAAAAATGGCGTTTATGGTGTTTTTATACTCAGGAAAAGTTTTCCAGCTCACCCTTATAATCACCATTAACGAAGTGTTACTTGATGGTATTGAGAGATATTTCTTATTAATTATCATACAATGTTAAGTAGAAATATAACAAGATATGTTTATATTTCCGACCACGTCTATTGTTAGATTTCTCCAACCACCATGCTCAAGCTAATTCATAGAAAATATGAGGAAATAAAATGGCTGGACTAAACGGAATTCCTGGCCTAATTTCTTTCGATGCAAGAAGTTTGCTTCGGGAATTTCAGGCGGTTTCAGGGTCACTAAAATGGCCGTCGGTAGTTCCTATAGTAAGTTCCTGCGATCCTTTTTAACCTTCGGTTATTCGAAGTCCAACGCTGATACCTTACCTCTGATTCGTTACATTTCTCTTCCTCATACCTCCCCTACGCTGCGGCTATTAATTTTGATAAAGCATCGGGAGCGCGTGAGGAAGCAACATATAATGAGTAAGAGATTGGAAACGAATTTAGTGAGAGTAGAGGCATTAAATTATTACACTGTTACCACTTCATTCGAAGCACAGTTTAGCGAAATTGAATCCTCGTGACTCCCCGAAGAATATTCCTTTAATTCCCGGGAATCGGACCGGGTGCTTCGGGTGAGGAGGACTCTGAACTAACAGCCATGGAATCATTTCGATTGCCATTAATTTTCCGGAAGGAGAGGGTGAGGAGGCAGGGTCGAGGAATAATGAATGGGAGAGAGCGACGGCAGAAGAAAGACAATTTCGCCTGGAGGGAGAGGTGTGAGAAAAAGGGCAGTCCTACCAACTTAGTCGAAAGGCAGCTTTTTTCTTTATATCATAGCTAAAGAAAAACTATAGCGCATAAGGTCCATTAATATTTATAAAATTATTCAATAAATGACAATGAAATGCAAAATTAAAAACGAAATGCTCTGAAGGGTATATTTAGGGCTGTGTTAAAAGGTGTGTTGCTGATAAATTAGAGAAACCTATGAATAATAATAGATGGAAAAACTAAATAGATTAATTATTTCCTACCTGTTATCAGCAGTCTGTCTATTAATCTTTATTTTTTTCATTTGCGTTAATCATTTGTTTTTTCTATAATCAATTGACAGATTTTAGACAACTTTATAATTTGTTTTTCCTGTAAACAACTGATAGATTTTAGACAACTTACCTCTTGGACTAAAATAATTATGGTGACAGCATCGATAGAGGACGAGAAAATTTATGATTACAGTCCCACTCCCATTTTTGAAATCGATGTAATGGTGCAAATTATGACTTATTAAGATACTACGGAAAGTAATGGTTCATTGGTCGTTCAATACTATGATTGGTTGACTGTAGCCCTCCACCCTTCCCTGTCTAACCCTAGTTCCCCTACCTCCTGGTATCTCTTCCTTTGAACTTTCCTTTTAATTTGGTACATGAACTTATTCCTGGGTCTTATTCTGGGGACTTTTCCCTCTATTTTACCTTCAACTATGTTCTTCACAAACCAATTGTGTCTAACGTTGCATCCACTCAACCTAATTCTTCTTTTCTGTATGGTGTTCCATATGGTCCTCTCCTCTTCTACTCTTCTGTACACTTCATCATTTCTAATTTTGTCAGTCCATTGTATCTTCAGCATCCTCTTCCAGCACCAGATTTCGAAGGCCTCTAGTCATTTCTGGTCAGCTTTTCCAATGGTCCATGCTTCCGATCCATTGAGTGCTAAGCTCCACGCGAATGTTTTCACATACTGTTTTCCTGCTTGTAGTCCTATCTTCTTTGAGCACAGCATATGCCTTTTTCCCATGAACTCCATCTTAGCAAGGGCAATTCTCCACTGGATCTCCACTGTACTTCTTCCGTCCCACGTGATGGTGCTTACGAGTTAGCAAGATAAGAATGTAAGGGAACTGTGTGGAAACATTTCAGTATAAACTGGTACTTCAGCATCTAAGGCAGCGTTGCTATCCTGCACCAGTAAATTCACAGCTTAGAGAACTACGAAGAATTATGCTCATTATAATGACTGAAATTTCGATTATTTGTAAAATCGCCTCCGATAAGTCGAAATTGAAGACGGTACTTTGGATTGGTTATATTTATGTGAATTTTACTGTTATTGCGTTTTATTATTAAAGAAGAAAAATGTGTGCCTAACAGTGACATTTTCATCGCTTTATTATTTATTTGCTCATGGATTTTTTACTGTCGATCGTACAAAGTCATATTTGAGCATGGAAATGGCTACCTTTACTGAAATAACACACCATGATTGCGCCATGTAGATGTTGTTCTATTTATATTTTAACTTACACAGCCTTGACACATTAAATTAATCCTTCTTAATTATTTCTTGAATAAGAAGGCACTATTCAATGATTATGGTTCAAAAGTTACCTTTAGCTTCTTGTAGGTGTTAAATACGCCTATAATTCAATGGGAAAAATTCAACGTTACAAATAAAAGAAACAGAGTCTTTCTTTACTATTGACGGCCTATCACATAGATAAACTACGAGCTTTGATTTTGACTAAAGGCCATTTCCGTGTCACGAGTGTTAAAAATAAGAAAGAATATCATTTTGACGAAAATTGATCTGATGAAGGCAGTGAAAATAAAGGAAATTGTTGTTTTCACTAACTTTAGAAACAACATTAGCTGTGGGGTGGCCATAGTACCACTCTGCCACGGCCGAGTTCCAGTCGATTTACACAGCGTTTGCCCTCATTTGGGGTTTTTATTTTTCCCAGGTGGTAACACTGGAGGCGATGTGTGGTGAGAGCTAAGAAATAAAGGGTCGGGAGGGTGAGATTAATGGACGGGGAAGTTTAAGGCCCGCAGGAAGGAAGGGAGGTGAACAGGAGGTCGACCTAAGGAGGAAGAGACGAGAGCCGGTGGATTAATACGAGGGAGAGAGGGCGGGACTCGTGTTATACTAATGGGCTTTGTAGCAAAATGGAGAACATTAAAAGGAGCTTAATTCTCATAATCTCCATCTCCTGCCGCCTTTCTTCTTCTTCCCTCGTCTATGTCACTCTCCAGGAGGTAAGGGTGAGCACCTTATACATTAATCAATTAAATAACCATAATAGCTGTAGAAATTGACTGGGTTTTAAAGTGATTTGACTGTTTGCCTCAAACCATACCGTTTTACCTCCGGTCTTAATTTCAAGAAAGAATAGTATCCTTGCTAGAGGCGGGAGATGAGCTCACGACATTTTGACAGCTAGGTGGGCAAGGTATTAACTCTTCTATTGTGTTAGGCATGTAAACACGTTTCAAAAATACTTCAAAGTACGTTAGTATTACTTTCAATATTTCCTGCTGTACATACAAGATATGAGAAACATTGGATCAATGCTGTAGATGCTAGAAGTCAGGTAAAAATCAACTCGTCGACGGATTTCTCATCAAGCCGCAATGGCCAGCTTGCTTTATATTTTCATATTTATCTTAAAGCCCTGAGGCCTCATGCAGATCATTAAAATATAAGGTCTTCTAAAATAATGCAAAAAAGGATTATTTTTTGACAACTCAATCTAGAAATAAACATTGGATCAGACAAGCTCAAGTTAATGATAACATCATAAGGTAAGCAAAATTGTCTGATGGGAATCACAAATGACATTTATTACTTGGCGTAGGTAAGACGACTATGGTAACGAAACCAACGTGACGTAATGGCACCTCATTATGCTATAATTAGTCGGAAACCTCTCTATTTGACAATCCATGTTGTTATTACCAGAAAACAGGTGACAGCGGTTACCTAATCATAGTTAATTAGAAACATCCTGAGTAATTACCTTTGGATTGTTGTTTTCATATTAGTTTCATAACCTTAGTTTTCATAGCCTAATGAATAATACGAGTAAACAAATACGGACATACTTTCATTAGGTACACACAATTAATTGTATTGTGGTTTCGTGCACACCATGATTATATTACTGATTTTTATTATAACATGATTTCATTGTCACTTAACGGCACTTTTGCTGCTTTGCTTACGAAATAACCAAGTAGCACATCTGAAACTCTTAAAAGAAGCGTGAGCAGGTATTAGGACTGGGTTACCCTACAATTATATTGGATACGCGGAAATGACTATTAAACTAAGCGGACATACTGACTCTTTGGCTCTCGAGTTTAAAAGAGGCATGTAAAAAATGAGAACCAAGAGTTAGTGAGGGTCATTATTTCCAGTTTTTCTCTGGTCGTGTATGTTTTATTGGAAATTTCTGGTGAAATCGTCCCATTCAGAAGAGTTTAATTGAGATTTGTAAAAAAAAAAGAGTTCAAACATGCTCCAATACAGTAAGAACACTCTGTTCTTACTCATGACATGGAGTACAAGCAGGGAGAAACCTTATAGTGGAAACTGAATTTAATTGATATTGAATTGATATTGTGGACGATAGAGTAGAATTGATAGTGTGAAGATAGTGGTATGATAAAAGTTGGCCATTGCTTCAATTAATTGATTATGCAAAAACGCCGTTATTAATGCATATATTATGCATTTATGCTAGTAATGCAGGCTAATTTTATCCAAATACTTACTTAAGCTTCATACGAATGAATGAATGAGGTGATCTCGAGTTTTTTACGAATGAGGGAAGATACTGGCATGTCGTTATGTAATGGGTTTAGATTATATACTCAAAGATTAAAAATAATTGCCATCAAGGAAAGGCACTTTCTGCGGAATTGCAGCAAAATACCAGTAATTGTAGTTCATCTCCTGTTTTAGCAACAATAATCCTTTAAGAGATTACTCTCGCGGCTCTCCAATTATGGTTTATTAATGTAATTTTATAATTTACGGGCCAGTGGCGTATTTTCACGCTCTCAATTATACAATTCTGCCACTCCTGTTTTACAGATCAATAAATATGAAAGTTGGAGTGAACATGGACCAGGTACATCAGCCCCCGAAAGACACGATCACTAAATATTACGGTAATATTCGTTCCAGAAACCCACTTTTATCTTAGATGACAGATGGCTTATCCATAGGTGCATGCAGCCGAAAAATTAAGGGCACATAAAGGAGAAGTGCAGATTGCAAATAATATTGCATTGAGAAGAGAGACAATGAGTATTTTAATCGTGAGCGGAGAGTGATCGATCTGTAACTCTTATAATTCATGAAAAGGTTTTTAGTTGAGGAGTTGAACATTTCAGAATTTCTTGGTCTGAGAGATAAAAATTTCTAAGTTTTGAGAAGTCTAATAAAATACACGGCCCATTAATAGGAGCAGATAAAAATTTAATTTAAACGGGAAATGAAAGATATAGAAAAAATAAAAAATTGTCACTTAGTTAATTGTAATTCCACATATGTTCCAAAACCACTGAAATTGGTTATGTAAGAATATCCACTACACAATAGGCGAAGAAATAAGTTTTCCACAGTAATTAGTTCCAGCCATGTAAACGGAGAAATGAATCTAAACCTGAAGAAAATAAGTTATCTGTAGATTTTTTTAAATAACCTTACATACCACATCCATGTAAATGTTGAATAGATTTTACGTGAATATGGAATATTTTTAAAAGAGAAGCATTATTTTAATGGTAAGTTACAATTTGAAAGTGCTGATGATTAACATAGACATATTATTATTTGAATTGACTTATGATAGTCTAATGATTTAAAAAAATGAAGTACTTGAAATGAATTTCAAATATGATATCCAGAAATTTGTCAGGAATTAGAATATACTTCGTTTTTTTTCATTGTCAGGAATTAGAATAAGAAGAACGATTATTAATACGATAAAATGGCGTTCACAAGTGAAATGTAGGCGTATGATGCAATCACCGAATAGCATCGTTAACGTATAATCCAGCGTAAAAGTCATTTAATGTCTATTTTACCAGACAATAAAATAAGGGAATAAAAATGATCACGAGAGTTTGAAAGTAAGAAATGAAAAGCAATTCCGAAGAGTCACTCTTTTAATTCTTCAAAGTGATCAAAATCATTTTATATTATTATTTTATAAAACTTTTATAAGGCGCTTTCGTCTCGTCATTGCTGAAAAGATTTATTGATAAGTCTGATGACTGTGGGAATGCAATTTCTTGAAACACTCAAGGACTATGGCAACAAAATCATCAAATAGTTGAAAATGTTATTGCCGTAATTAGTCAAAACTGAATGTCTGCTAGGGTCTTTGGACTCAATTTTACCCTTCTCTTCGCAATGACTTTCCCGATAGGTAAACTTCCGCACGTAGTATCATAATAGTGTACTTAACGATTATACTAGATAAATTCTGGTTAGTGGCATTATGGCCTGAGATAGTTGCACTAAATTTCATTTTCTGTCATTTGGAAGGTAGTGCGTTCAATCGGAAACACCTCGATGCACAAAGGGTTGGTGAAGAAAAAATTGAAGGTAAATTGAAGGAAAAATTCCAAAGAGAAATACCAAGAGATAAATATATTGAATAGTTAAAGGAGAAAGGGCATTAGTAGAACCACCCGAGAATAATGTAACTTGAAAAGATAGATCTTACATGGGGAAGTAAGGAGAGCAGCAGGGTTAAACAACCAATACATATTGTCGAACTACCCCCAAATACACCTTTGCTTTCGATCTTTTGAGTTTCTACTACACTGGTTACATGATAGCGGTTAATACATTTTTTTCACCATTCATGAATTTAAATTTGAAGCTGAGGTGCCAAAGTTTTTTTTGCAAAGTTGACAGTAATAACATCTGAAGTAAAATAATTCAAACTTCGATAAAAATTGACTATTGTCGAAGCATCTGCACTCGGTAATGGGAGAGGCGGATACGGAAACCAAATTAGATAAATATACTTCGTTCAATGATGTGTTCAAAGAGCTTAAAATTCTTTAATTTCTCAAGAATTTAATGCTATAGAATTTTTCTAATCATGATAATCGCGGGGCATACCATACATCTTCATCCGCGGGCTGCCGCACTGACAGTGCTGTTTTTCCGCCAAGGCCCACCAGTCCGTCCAGTTGGCTTCCATCTACTAACATCATCGTTCTTTTGCATTTTGACAGATGTCTAGTTGATTTTTCAAAAAGTACCCGCTTCTCGAAAGTCAAGATATACCACTGACCTCCTTTCCTATCGACAATTAGTCATTTGATGGGTATAAGTTTCATTATCTCATGGTGGCCAGGAAACCACGGGTGAAGAACACAATGTGCTACATATATCCCTAGAGAAAATCAAACGCGAGATATTTTGGGCATATGGCTCACAAAAGGACATAATAACCCCCGTGTTTGTCACCAAAATGATGCACTAATATCCCTTTTCGTACTATAATCTTCGCAGTTCACAAGTATAAGAATACATGGCAATGTTTTAAGTCGACCGTTCTATGTGTTTAGCATAAAATAATAAAATTCATCAAATATGTGACGCATTATTGCGCTAAACAACGAATAATTGTGAGAATATCATAATGAGATATTCAATTTTAACTTCCAGAGGTAGACATGAGCAAACCTATTTTTGATTTCCATATCTGTCCTCGTTCCACGATGAAAGTTTTGAATGTTGAGGACACGCAATTTATCATATATCCATTCACTTTCGCTCTATGAAGTTTATTATTACGCTTTGTATGAAATCATAAGACATTTTAATCACTGTGAGACACTTACGTGGCTTATCTTGTCATAAAAATGGTATGGTTTATCTTCTCTTAAGATTCAACAGGAGCTTGAGGAAATGAGGTGTCGGTTAATTGATGCCTCATCGTCGTGAGAGTTTTGACTTAGCGATACCAATCTTGCTTTCCTCTTGAAAGTGAATAAAAAAACAAATGTAGACGAAGGATAACACCGGGGAGGGAAGATGGTGAGCTCCGTAAAGAAGAATTGCTCGAGAAGAACACTTTTTCAGTTTCAGATGTTTCCGATGATAGGAACAAGAGGGAAAGATTTCGCGGGGGAAATAAAGGTGGGCCATAGAAATCGGAAAAGAGGAAAGTGTGAGGAGAAGCCCCATTCAGGCAACTTCGGTCGTTTCTCTATGAGCATTTTCATCCCTTGAAATGAATTTCGTCCCAAGGAATACAAGATACTTCCTCAGCCTCACGTTTAACTTTCGATTTCATTACTCCTCCAAAGCAGAATAATGAGAGCTGGATGGATAAGAATGAACACCTACACTGTTGAAGGGATAGAAATCGAATTAAGATTAAGAATGACGAGATAGAAATCGATTTCCGCTGCACTTTAACTTAATGATGTGAGTATATTATAGTTACGGAAGTTAAATCCTTGCTCGCAGGTTGGGGTACTGACTTAGTAATACTATAATACTTCAGGTGGAATTATTCAGAGCAGTAAAATCGTAAATATAATGATGATTGGGAAGGACGACCAAGTCAAAACAGTAAACCATAACGTCATAAACATACAAAAACACCTAGCGAGACAAAGAAAGACTATATTCACCCTTTACTTGGCCTCATGTGCTTCCATTCGTGATAACGGCTCGACACAATGAATTTTAAATCATGGACCGTTAATACCATGTGAACTCTAAATCGGAGATACGTGTGTTTCCGGTGGACACGACGAGGCCTAGGCAGACAAGAGGTGCAAAATTCCGCTGAGTTATGAGCGGGGAATAGTGGCCTTCCGTTGTCTCCAGAGATGACCGTAAACTATTAAAAGAAATAGGCTGCATAGGTTAAGCTGCAAGAGCGTTCACATCATCTTTCTTCATGGCATTTGTGATCAACCATGTGCCTAATAACCTGGATTACATTCATTTACATGATTGAAGTTTGAAGTCCACAGCTTTATCCCAGCCTCTTCCGCTGTCATTAGCTATGCGGGGCTCGCATAATTAATTTTCGAACCAATTTTTGAATTCCTTAAAAGTTGGATATCGAGACATTGCCTTTCCATCGCTAATGTTTTCTTGAATCAATGTCAAAACTGCATTCCTTCCAAAAAATAAAATAATAGCGGTAGCCACCAGAGACATTTCTCCTGAGAGATAAATGCAAGGGAGGATAGACTAGTATAATCAAGCACTACGACTTTTAAGAAATCTCGTACCTATGTTATTACAGATATGTAAATAATCTCTATATTGTGTAAATAACTGATTATACGAAGGCATTGAAATTGATGCATTTGATTTATTCCAAGGAGGGGAATTCTTTTAAAGTACGAGCAGAACGTATACTTTTTAGGGCGGGTAGGGGAAGTGTGTAGCGGATGAGAAGGGTGGAGAGCGTTTGCACATCAACACAGGTGAAGCTTAGAAAAAAAGAATGCGAAAAGGCTTTGTAAATAAACGGAATTCTGCTGGAACTCAACGTCACGCCGTAACAGCGTTCACCTTTCCGGCCGGTTCGGCGGAAACGAGGGACGTGTTATGGATCGCGTCTTTTGAAGATGAGGAGTATATCGAGATTACGAGAGAGTTCCACGTCAGGTCGTCAGGTGATGGAGGTGTGAGCGTGGGAGGAAAGGGAAAGAGGCAGACGCCCGGGGTAACTGGGCGGTGGTCGTAAAATCGAATTTCGCTAGTATTTCTTCCACTATGATTAACATTTTCATAAACAAATGACACTCAGCACGACACTAATGCCATAGTGAATTATTTAGTCCATCGGATACTTCCTTCTGTTTCGACAAACAATAAATCATTCGACATCGAATAAATCGTCGACAAACAATAAAACAAATCAAATAACGCTGAAAAAGTCGATTAAAAAGCTCATTATATACTTTACCTTAAGTTTACGTTGATGCTCAATGGATTGCTTTGACAAAATAATCGATTAAGTTTCGGCGAGGAAACCTTTTTCCAGTAGCAAAAACATAAAATGGAATTTTCTGACAAGAAATATCACCATACACAAAGAGTAATGATTGTGAAAGATTGATAAAGTAGGTGAAGCCTTCCATTAAAAATAAAATGACAATGAAAGTACGAAAAAAACCCTCATAGGGTTTTAGGTATCTGCATAATACTTGAATTTAAAGGTGAACGTCGTTTTTTTTAAGGACGCGAGGGAAAGCAAGGAATTTGTCATTTATTTTGACTGAAGTAGGGAGTGAACCCTCATAAATTATGACCAGATGTAAACTGCGCTTGTATAAGGAGGAGTATATGTAAAACATTTCTTACCTCAGGCCACAATGCTGTTATTTGAAGTGTCAAAGTTAGGGAAGAATGGTACGAGATGCCTGGCAGGTGCCAAAGGTAACTCGGCAGGAGATCATCGGAACGAGAGGGAGGAAGGTGTGGAGGGGGAAGCAGAGAAGGGGTGGGGAGAGAGGGGGAAGGACGTCAGGTCTCGATGGTAAGGTAAGCATCCACGTCGTAAATGCCTCCAGACAGACAGATACAGGCGGGAATGAGACGAGAAACAGGAGCCCTTGGGGAGGATAACGGGCTGGCGGAGGGGGCGGGTGGACGTTAGAGCCCCTTCCCCCCCAAATAGGCGCAGGTGGAGGGAGGGAAGCATAGTGTGGGGAGTGATTGGAGTGAGGAGGGAGGACGGAAGGGGAGGAAACGATAAGGTATTGGGAAAAGAAGACGGCAAGCTTTTCCCCAGGATGAAGTCCGAATCAAGCTCTAAACTTTTGCTGATGCCGCTCGCATTTCAATTCGCCTATTCCATCCTTGTGGCAATCAGCAAGATTATGGCGGTTCACGGTCGACCATCGCCCGTGAGCACATAAATGCGAAGAAGCTTCGGAGTAAATCCTTGCGTGAATGGACGTTGCGTTGCTGCATGGTTCTGATCGTGAATAATTGCTTATCCTGGCCATAAATTAAAGGCGAAATGAAATATGAAAAACGCAGCGTTAAGTACGGTCAAATTAACTTAAGCAACTATTCACTTAAGAGAGAAAATTAAGAGTTCGTAGGGTAGGAATTGTAAAAAAAACTTGGGTTCTGTAAGTAGTCCCCGTATTCTCCCCAAAAGTTTACTTTTGGGCGGGCGGGTAACGGTCTTTCAAAGTTTCCTTTCCATTTGTATCCGTTTCATCTGGCGGCATTGTTCAGAAGAAGCTTGATTAAAAACACCTAATCATTGCAATAAACCATTAAAACTCAGCAATACCTTGCTGAGTTACTTCATAGCTAACTCGACTTAGTTTATTAGCCTGAAGTAATAACTCTCCTGTGGGAAATATTCTGGGCAAAATATCGTAGGTTGAGACAATATACTTATTTCTGACGTACTGCGTGTTGTGTCAACATTTACTTCAGGATATTTGCCCATGGAGACCAAAATTTCAAATCATTTTTATTCGTTATTACCTCAGACAATAGAAATTTTACGGATTCAATAGTACTAAGTAATTTGTTTCTCTTATTTTTAATTATTCTGCTGGAAAACATGCAAATTATTTTTATTTCTCACGTTCCCAGTGAGTTTTTGAGAAGCTCCAGATTACATAGAGTTTATGCAGTAATGAAGGTCTTATTACGATATTTTAAACTTATTCGTGTTTCAAGTAATTTAATTGCCACGATGCATGTGAAAAAGTACTACAACCCTATTCTATAGAGAATCGGATCAATCTTTCATGAATTCGGCCAATACAAAGTGAAAATGAAACACGCATGTTTTACATGGGGCCCTCTGACAGCATCGAATAAATGCGAAGGGCGTTACAGTTACTGTTTCTCCATGATGCAAGCGCAAATAACTGAGTCTTGCGCTTTCACTCCTTTCGTTTTCGTGTGGATATCTTTACCGTGGGCCTCTCTTATGAACGAATGGCTTGGAACTTTAGGAAGATAACTGTTCAAGATCATTCGTCGTAAAATTCTGAGGTTTTGGGCGATTCTCAAAATCGGAATACACTCCTTTCTTTGCACATGAGCTTTGTGACCGGAATGGAACGGTGTTCAATAGATGGTAGCCGGGAAATACCATAAGAAGGGGAACTTTTCTGTAATAGCTATTTTAACTTAATAGGCTGCACTAGAAACATTTGATAAGTAATTGGGACACAAAAGAGAAAATAGTTGATCAATGAATCCGAAAAAGTTCGTAGATGATCGTCATCTGCTAATTATATAACGCCAGATCTATTATTTGGCTGGCTATGTAAGGAGACGGCCGTCAAATATGGTCATTAGTACCTTGAAGTTTAGGTGAGTACATGGCAGTTGGGGATATTTGGAAATGAAAGATAATCATAGATCAATCCGTCGTAAACATCAGGCTGCTGTCAACTTAATAATAATAATTTTATTGCTCCTTTAAAATAATCCAAGATTACATAATCACTTTGAAAAAAAATATTTGACAGGAGCTTTAGGTAACCCCTAAGGTATTGCCTGTTGTCGGGGGCACCTTCAGAACAGATGCAATACATATAGCAGACATGATCACTACAGAAGTGACAGTATAAAAGTTAATACAGAAAAAAAATTAACAATCAGAGTTTAATCAGCTTAAGAAAAGATTAATATGATTGGTCTATTTAATTTGTAGTGGCAAAGAATTGATACAAACTAGAGGTATAACAAATTGAAATTATTACTAGAGTTTTATTTATAAACACATGGATTCCCAAAGGTTGTTACAATAATGTCAATAAGGTGCCAATGAGTCCAGAGTTTAACCTTCCACTCAGCAGACAGAGTACTCCACTTGAGGTGCTCTCTAAATTGCACCAAATGATAGGGATTTCTCTAACATACCTTCACAGAGAGAATGGAATGCGAAAAATAAAAGAGTAGAGGAGGCTACGATTTACATGAAACATTGGTAAATTAAATGAATGGGTAAGAGTTAGGAGTAAGCTCTATGCTTCCTCTCTGATGAAGAGTAATAAAAATACTGAAGCCTTTTCATCTAACTTCTAATCCTCCACACTTCCAACGCTTCAGATATCCACTGTTCTTACCGCCCAAGCTTCAATCCCTCATCTACATCTGCATACGGTCCAGCGAGCCGCCCTGAGAGTGTGTAGCATGGATTGTTAGGACACCGGCCATCAAGAAGGATTTGAATTCGGAAAAGGGATTGGGAGAGACAACAGAAAAAAATTGTGATGTGTCTTGACGGATTGATGCAGGGCTATTTTTGATGTAGTCATTAATGATGTGTGGGATAAGGAATAGACGGGATTTTGTCATCCGTGCTAGATAATAGATCAAGATAAATGCATCATATATTGGAATTTTTCGGGTTCTCCCCACGTTGCAGCATGTTTGTGGATAACTGTTTCGCCGGCATTCCAGTCGGCATCATCAGGTTTTAAGAAACAGAAGTATCTTATGCCGCTATATATATGGCTCTGATTCATTGGGATCTAGTCTGAAGCGCTCTGATTGGCTGAGGAGTCGGATGGTCTTGGATTGTTAAACATCTGTTTAAAAGTAGAGGAGAGCGGATAGCCATCTTTTCTGTTATGGTTATAGGGATTCTGTGCGGTTTTGATCGTCTCCTTGGCGATGATATTACTTTTGAAAAAAATTAATTCGTGGTTGGGTGCTGACCAAACGTGTTCGACCCGCCGAATACACAAGAAAATCGCACATGCCTTCGCATCGGAAATGTATCATGTTATGTAATACTGATAATAAATAATAATACATTATATATATATAAAATTAATAAAAATAAATAATAAATAAAAAATAATAATAATAAAATACTAATAAAAAACATTGAGATGCTCAAACAATTTCTACGATTGTTTATACTTCTTAATGTGCCACCTCTGTTAGTGCTAGAGATGAGTTGCACGGTTAAAATAATATTGCTACAAACGGGCCCGTCGGCCTCGTTGCGGGGCTCGAGACGGGATGCAAACACAGATTTACTTAGTGGATTCTTGCCCTGGGTGTCAGAGGATCGAATAGTCAACCAGAGGTTTTGAAAGGAAAATGAAAGTTTATTTAAACCAAGTATTTTATTATTAAATGTTTGTCATATGTGAATGAAAATGAACCAAAATGTACGTCTCGAATAGCCAAATAAGAATATGACCACGTCTCGGGAAGGAGAGAAGTTGCGGGTACAGGCACGGATGAATGGCGTTGCGGCGACTGGTGCACGGGACGGATGGCCCGCGCCTCGCCTCGTCCGTATCGGCTACATGGCTTACCCTAATTATGACCACGGACTGTAATGACCCGCTTGGCCCGACAGAACCCCTACTGACCACTGACCATCTCTCCGTGCAATTATTTAGGAAAATCGAGACATGTTTTCGGCCAAGTGACTCAAGGAAAGTGAAAGGTCACACCTCCGACACAGTTTCTCTTTGGCTATTCTGAGCTCTGCCAAAGAACATAATAGACATATGCAAAGAGAAATCCACTGAGTGCATAGTTAAGAAAAGAGAAAATCCAACTGTTTCCATCTTGAAGAGATGGGTAATCGACCACCAATATCCAGGTCACAAGAATATGTCACTCTGAAACTAACTTAGTATGATTTGGTTCAATAATCTTTTCTTAGCGTGTATCCTCTTAGCCTCTGGTGGTTCCCAACCTGGTCCTTCTATCAAGATATAGCTATAGTTATATTAAAGCATATCTACTCTCGATATAAATGCAAAAATGGTCGATGTTCTAACACCCCGAGCCTCGCGCCCTTGCAGTGGATCGCGTGGTACAACGCATACGTGAAGGAAGGAGAGGGTTGGGGATAGATGGATGGGAGGGGGGAAGTGAAGGGAATATCGGATGCCTCCTCCCCCCCAAGGCGTTATGCATGCACCGAGGTTTTGGAAGGTTTGTTGACGGGCTGCTGTGCTAAACAGTCAATCGGCTTCACCGCGCCTCCCACGCGAGCTTCCGAAATATTCATGGTCTTCCGAAAGCCACCACCACCCGACGCGCGGTCTCCCGTGAGCTGAGCGACCAGGCCTACGCCTGCATGCGCCTGCGTCCCTGTGGTTTGTCGAGGCGCATGTGCCCGCGGGCAGAATTAGCAACTACCTACGATCGTAACGACGAGTGCCAGGATATGGATCAGTCGGAAGAAAAAAGTCGCGGTCGCGAAAAAATGAAGATTTTTACAAAGGAGAAATGCACCCATGTCGCCATTTAATGCAAAGGATTCTAAGAAGAATGAAGAAAATATGAATATTGTGATATGAGAATTCATTCAGAACTTCATAGAACCAATTTTAGCTGTGCTATAGTCTGTGGTTTCAGGCTTGATAGGGTGGAAACGGTATATAACTGTACTATAAAAAAATGAGCAACTTCCACTGTGATAATATTTATAACGACCGGTTTCACTTATTACAACATCTTCAGGTATGTAGGAAGTAGAAGTAGAAGAAGTCAGGGATATAACCTGAAGATGCTGTAATAAGCAAATCCGGCTGTAATGAATCACAGAAATGGCAATTTTCCACTAGATAAGACTCATCTAGTGGAAAATTGCCATTTCTGTGATTCATTATGCTGAACTTTCATCATATCACGCCTGATACTTCTCTTTTTGAAACCCGGCCATTATAAATATTATTACTGTGGAAGTTGCTCATTTTTTCAAAGTGCAGTTTAGTTTTGCCGTTTAACTTCGGCAATTTCTTACCATCCTTACTTACAGTCTTTAATTTAACGTGATTTTAATTGAAAAATTTGAGCTGTAAGTTTTAATAACTCATAATAAAATAAATTCTCTTATTCGACACACACATTATTGACTTTCATAATGTTTAGTAATTCTCCGAAGAAGTCAAAACTCCAGGGAGACAATCTAAGGAAGTTTACGTATTTTATCCACAGAGCCCTTGTGTTAACAGAATATTGTAAATTGTTACGGCTTTTCTCATTTGGCGGCATGAAAAATGCGGCGGATAAATGGTCTGTTTATGCTTCTGTTATTACTGAATACGCGATGATTTTTGCGTCAAAATCTCGTCTCCGCCGAGTATTTGGATGGACAAAATTGGTATGAAAAATATAAACTTGTATTGTCTTCCATGTTAACCGAAGTGCTTGAAGGAAATGTGGTACATTATAAGAGTACCCCTATCTAGCGACGGTATTTTCTTCACTTAGTCACCCGTATGAGTAAATGATCTAGAACAAGAGCAAAAATTTTGCAGAAAATAAAATAATACGCTTTGTCCAGGACTCAAACCCTGGTCCCTTTGATATCTTGGAATCCGCAATTCCGTGGACTTGAGCACTAATACTTCAAACGAATTTAAACAGCTTAGTTTGTTGCTTTTATTTATTATTTAGACAAAAAATTTCAAAGTCTGAAAAGACTACGATCGATCATTTATGATAAAGAATTAGGCTGAATAATGTACTGAGGTTCTGAATGTCGTTTGTCTGTTGACAACTATGAACTATAATCACGGTCATGAAGAATGGATCGACCGCTTGCAAGGCAGGGAGTAGTACTCAGCTTATAGGTTGGCTGAATGAGGCTGTTTTAAGCAAACCAGAATGAATAGAACATCTCCTATGCCTGCTCCACTTGCCAATTTTCTACTTTCGTGATGATTATCTGAGTAGCAGTCTCCTGAAAACAACCGAAGAAGGATAATTACTCGCAAATATTGACGAATAACATCGAGAATTGAATTAAATAAGTGACTTATGAGAGATTTAAAAGTAAAATTATGTAGGAATAACCGTTTGCCGTTAAAGGAATGGAAAGGGGATCTGTAGAAAATTGGTGTTCGAGTAATTCGCAACTGATATTACGCTAACTGCGCCCCTAGCGTTTAAACGTTAGTGCTATAATGTGGTATCTAAAACCTTAATGGCATTGCTAGAGAGCATTTTTGGAGAAAACGCGCCTTCTGACCCATCATTCCCTCTGCTATGGCCTGCTGAGTATCATGCAGATGTAAATATGTAAATGAGCCCGCCATGTGACGTAGAGTCTTCGGCTGGCGGTGGGGAATTCATTATTGCTGCCACGCGAAAGGGGTCCTTTCCCCTCTCATTGGCAAATCGAAGGGCATCGACACCCATGGGGTCACGTTGTTTTTTTTCCTTTTAATCGCGATATCGCTGTATAGCATTTTACCGTTGATCTGTGGCTACGCGAAGATATTTTAAGTGCCTAGGGTTTCTGCGTGAGCTATCCTGCCTAATTATTGATAGGATATTTCGGTGACTCTAAAGCTATTCACTATTTGATATGAAACACTAAAACGATGGTCGAACGAAGCGATTTAGAGGGAACGATTCAGAGAGAAGATTTCCGTATCCCACATCACGCGAACTTTAAAAAAAAAGAGAGGAATTGATAAAAACAATCGATCATTTAAAGCAGTGGGCCCCTGAAGTCCAGAAAACAACAGAAAACAGATAGTGGAAGAGATATAATAAGGGTTATCAAAAAGATCGGGAAGTAGCAATCGATAATGCGCCAAAGAAGTCTTGCTATGGTTCGGATAAATGAGAAGCCAATTTGCTGAGGTGGCTACAGTTGGCTGACTTCCGATTTCTAAGGCTTGATTTTGAATATCGGCAGTGGCAGTGATTATTCGAAAGGATTTTGATCTTTTCTCGAGAGTTTAAGAATAACACTTAGCGGTAGTGCGTACTCCATCGGTAAAGTGAAACGTAAAACTGTGGTCTTCTACACGCCTTTCGCTATAAACAGGCTAGTTCCGACACCATGTTTCACTCCACCCTTCCTCTATTCACAACAGTGATAATTAACCTTCCTCAAAAAGTTAAAATGACCTAAGATTTACGTTGCTCCCGTACAACGCACCACCTAAGCGTTAGAGAATACCTCGTGGAAATATGTAGCGTTCAACATTTTCAGCGAGAAAAAAATGTTTGAATATTTCCGCACTTTTTAATTCATAACCAACCATGGTTTTAGCACAATTTACCATCATATAGGTACCTTGATAATAGTGCATAGTGCCAAAATTATGGTCAATTAGAAATAAGAGAGCGTAGTGTAACCAACTCTTTTTCCTTAATAAAGTTTTGAATGCCCAACCATAGAATAAATCGCTGAAAATATCCCCTTTAATCGAGAAGTTTATCTCAAGTAATTTACTTTTGTTTCATATAAAAAATTGATGTATCAAGGTAATACATTTTACTCTTAAATAGCATTATTAATATATAATTATTTATCCATTATTTTCAGTTATTCATCAAGTAACATCGCGCATACTATTAATACATCTGACTGACTCCATAGAATCGATTCAACATCAATGCAAAAATTTAATGCGTTCCCCTAAACATAAACCAACGTCTAATTAACCAACTAATAGGTCCAAATTCTCATCCTAAAAAATGACAAAGTTCCCCTAAACATTAACCAACGTCTAATTAACCAACTAATAGGTCCAAATTCTCATCCTAAAAATGACAAAGTTATGACGTTAAACCTGGCGCAGTAAACTGAAACTGGAAGAGGCGTAATACTTGAATGGCTCGTAAAGACACTTATGAAACTTCTCAGATGCTTTCCTGTGATGAGAGCTATCCATGAATTACAACGTAATCACCCTCAGCCTTTCGGATCACAATTGATCCATGGGACTGTCGAGTTAAGCCGATAGGTAGATGACTATATCACTTAAAGGTCAGAGGTTCGAGTCCCGCTATGGGCATTAATTGTCGCGACTGTAATCGGATGGCTCAAATCAATCCCTAGGCATCATTGACAGGAAATTGTATCCGCAGTCATGCCCTCGTAATTGCCTACGGAGATTAACCACCCATGCCCCAAAGGGCAAGAGGCGATTCCGTATCCCATTTCATACCCTAGTGAAAGTCCCACATGAAAACCATTTGAGAAAGCACTTGAATATCACTGACAAAGATTTTAAGGCAGATTTGTGGAAAATGTGACGCTAAATTAAATTCTGCGCTTAGCGTGAAATTAACGTAACGACTTAAGAGAGTGCAGGCATGAAATAAAAATCACCTCACCGGTCACCTTCCGTTCGAAATTAATGAATTAATTTCAAAGGATATGCGTTGGTATATAATATGATCGCGTTGCTCTTAAAAGCAGTTGCTAGGTTATTGGTTGCACAATACTTTACTTTCCTCTAAATCTAGTCTCCTCCCACGATGAACTTGAAGAATCAACAGATGACAGGTAAAGTGTGCTGGAAAATAGGACAGTAACAATGCGCCCTTAATTACATGTCAATCGACATGGGACCATGCTGTACAACCATATGCTCTGTAGTTGAGCTCAAATTTGACGTCTCTATTCTCATTTAAATTAAATTTGCCAACAAGTTAGAGAGAACTCTTCCAAAATCTAGGCTAAAATGAATCTGGTGATTATTTTTTCAATATAAGTACGGCCTAAATGAGGAATCTAATAAGTCATCAAGGTAAGTTGCGTCATTGCATCATTGCGGTCACTGAACAAATGTGGCTCACAAATAAGGTTGAACTCCTATTAGGCCGGGATGTTCTTGAAATACAATGATTAGAATATAAATAAAACTAAAGGAAAATACAATCTTCTGTACTATCCAACGACTATTAGCTGAGCAAAGCCGGACTGGCTGAAATATTCTAAGGTTTTTTGGGAAGCAAGAATTTATTTCAGCGTCCTAAGAGCATGAAGGTTCGTATTATTGAGGCAAAGTATTCCTATGGGTAAAAAAATAATCACTCATCCTATGGGAAATCGAAGGAATAATAGCACGCAAGGCCGTTAAATTTTGGATGTATAGAACATTTGGCCCATCCTATTGACGTCATATCTTAAATAATTGATCTTGCAATTATAGGCAGCGTTTAAACTCGTTGAACACAGCTTCACATGAGGCACCGAATGATCGGGCTGTATAAATGATGAAATATTCAAAATCCCAGGAGAAAATCACTGTAATTAAAGGGGTCTGATTATTTGATTGTCGATGCACATTATTAAGTCGGAGATGAAAGGAATTTTAAGGCGTTGCTTTGGTATGATAGGCATGATTACACATTATTCACGAACGTGCGGTAACCAATTTGCGTTTATGTTTTCACCCTTAATCATGCGTTTTCAGGAAAATATTGATAACGGTTTATTTTAAATTGAGAATTACAACTGATATTTTGGTAGTTGAAACACTAGAAGACCAAAACGGGCACTATTACTACGAAATCATCCGAATAATTCACTATCAACGACATTTTACGATACACTTTTAAAGTTGTATTTAACAACGGAGTATTATCCTATTTTCAACGAGCAGAGTGATTATGGTTTTATCACTGTAAATAATGCTCATCTGAAAATCTATTTAAAACTCATCTCGAGTGATTTATTGCCCTTAAACCCTGACTGAACCCAAAATGATTTTATTTACATTTCTCCAGAGCTTCGGCCATGCTCTACCAAAATTATTTCCGGCAGAGGCTCAACCGTACCTTGGATATTTTCAACGTCAGTTAATAATTTCACCATCACTCGTGGCTTCGTGATGAAGATATACGAAAATTTGCGTGTTATCCTACCTCGGTAATTAATTTCTAAAGCGTGACTTTCCGAATGAAACGAAGATGACACGTAAGCCATCTAATATTGTGTAAGGGCTTAGGGAGGAATTGTTTGGTTATTTCCAAAGAAAGTCTGAAAACTCATAAAAACATCACTTGAATGAAAACGGAGGAAAAAAGGAATTTATTAGACGTTAGTTTGGTGTCATGTCCCCATTTAATTGATAGAATTCAATCATGCCTCCTTACTGTTCAAGTTGTCAGCATTTTTAATTTTAAAATTACTTAATTTAATCTATTTTGGTTCCAATTGGTAATTTCTTTTTTATTTAAGAGATTTTATTCCCACGTTATAACGCATTTCTTTCGTGATTCATCTAGGGTTTCCACATTTCGTGGACGCTGTAAGCTCTAGGGACCCTGCACCGAAATATTTAATCGAAAAATAAGCAAAATACTTTGATAGCAAAACCTTGCGATTCGTAAAAACAGAAAAGAAGGTAATAGGGAAGTAAAAACAGGGGGGGGGGATAATATAGCTGACGAACGCTCTAGGTTGAGTAACGCTAGACATTTTAAAGTTACACGCTAGATTATGCTTCATTGTTAAGTTCAGATCATGAGAGTTTTAAGATTACAAGGAGGATATTATTTTAATCCCGAACTTCATACTTAGGCCCGAAACATGGAAAAAATGTGATATTCACAAATGTATTTTATGTATGAAATATAAAAATGTGTAAAACCAATGTTTGTGTAAGTAAAAACCAACAGAGATAGAATGAGACTCAAATGAAAACTAATACAAACAGACAAAAGAAAATTCCCATCCATCCTATCGCTCTCAAGTCATTTTCCCTTTTCTCTTCTTTTTTCATGGTCAGTATCCTACCATCTCTTGGAAAATGCTGATAATGATTTGTAGATGTAATCGAGCTTCCCAGTAATAAGTATATTTACAAATCTGTTGGAGCTTGAAAAATTTTACGTATACAAAAATATGTAATGAAGTTAAATTATATATAACGATCCTCATCAGCGATCATTAATTTGAATAAAGATTTGCAGGAGTATCCCCTCCATTCTCTTTTACGCTTAAGCTTCGTTCCTTTATTTTGAATTCCATACAAGAGATTAAAATTGAGTAAATATGAAATGAAAAAGGCACTAAATAGGTATCAATTGAAAAAGAATTTCTGCAGAATTCATACGCATTAGCTCGTTGTTTTTGGGGAGAGGAGTTAACGCTTTTGACTGATTCACCCAGAGCAATCAGTCAATTCTCATATCCCATTCTCCTGAGATCCTTCTCTCCAAATTTAAGGTGACAAGCTAAATTGGATTTGAGTTTGCTCCCTTTAAGTCGAATGGGGGGCTGAAAGTCTCAGCAGATAGGGCGACAGATGGTCACTCCTGCTTTGATGACAGTATCGCGAGTTTGTCTTAAGTTTCACGCCAGGATATTCCTTCAATCTGGATCTATCCATCAAATCGGGTCAAAGACGGTGCTAGTTACCAGATTTGCATGTTTTACGGCTAAATGAATGTCGCGGCTCTTTCTTGCGAGCCTAAGGCGTGCCCTACTTATCCCTAGCTAATCCACTGAGCTTTTAAATAAGGAGACGGGTAACACACTCATACTCTGAGGGAGCAACGGAAAAGCTTTCAACGTACACTGCGCCTTCGTCAACCTTGACTTTTCATCCGGCGCGTCTCCACGCCGCTAAACAGGTCCATTTTCCCCCTCTGCATTTGCATAGCGCTAAAGTTTTGAAAGCCGAGAAGAGTGCCTTATGAGGAAGAGGTCATTTTCAAGACAGGTGAAAAGGTTTCCTCTTTGGAGCTTTAAAGTTTCTGAGGCACTTAAGTATCATCGCAGGGTTTAACATTGCCGTTATCCAAGGCTACATTTTTTTCGTAAGCATCGAACGAATCGAGCTTACATTGCTAAAAGAGCGTTTAAGTTTTATATTTAGGCATATGAACAACTTTTTAAAATCTCAGTTACATTTGTTAATAACTGTGGTTTTTTACGACTTTATCTTACGAATCGGGTTCGATACCAACTCCCCTCATTCAATCTACAATTTTCACACTTCTTGTTCTCACTCTTCTCCGTCAACCTACATTACTCCCTCCATTATGACCATCAGGGTTCGAATCCACATCTTCATGTCTTCCAAACACGCATTCTATCTTTTTATGATATTTTCCACCTTTAAACAGTCAATAATACCCACAGAAATGTTTCCTCAGATTTTAGCTCAAATTTTGATAACTTGATCTACTTACCAATTTCATTTTGCAAAAAATGGCAAAAAAATATTTTCGGAGAGGAACATTGTTTTCTTTCTAGGCAAGTTGCCACTGTGCAGTGGCCATGTCTTTATATTTTACCTGTTAAATGGTGCTGAAATACATAAATTATTGAAAATATGTAGCCCACAGCTTTTAAAACAGCATTAATAATGGATGATTAATTAGAGTAAGGAAATACTGCTTTATTTTTATAGTGTTTTCCATTTTATTGCATATCAAGTGAGTTTTTACATTTTTTCTTTGAAATTTCTGAACAGTGCCCACAATGAAATGCTTCAACAAACTTATGATGAAGGGCACTCTGGCATTTTTTGCGTATATTTTTGTTTCCACAGACTTTTACAACTTCTATACTTCGTTTTACCATGGAAAATATGTAATATGTGATCCAAACTGTTACTGCGTAGGTCTCCTATTATGTCACGTGAATGAGGCTTTCTTCCCTTGGTACCATAATGCCACAAATAATATTTTACTATTCCCCTCCGAAACTGTACGCGGAATTTTTCCCCAATTTTCGATCTAATAACCATCCCTGATTGGACATTGTATCCAGTCCCCAGGAAAAAAAATGCCCACCACCATATTCTTGTTCGTAATTTGTTCGGAAATTTGAAAAAAATTGATCGTGCAAGTTCAAACCACCCATATTTTTCCTATAGTAAGAAATGATGATTGTCATTGGCAAAAATATTCCCTTTTTCCGAGGAAAAAATCTCTTCACCTACTTTTTATCTATTTTTGAAGTGCAGTTGGTCATGGCAGTGATGATAGCATTATCATTCCACCTAGCTTTTAGCATTGGATATATATTCAAATTTACCCCTCTTTTTCTTGCAGAAAAGATTTTTTCGGCCAGTTGATAGATGCTTTAAACTCTATTTTTCTGAAGAGTTCCTATTTCACCGATATCTTTTTCTGATTATTATGTTAGCAGCTTTTACAATGATAATTTCAATCCAAACCTTCTGGATTTCTCCGGATGAACTGTTTGGATCCGTGCCTGACGTATTACGGTACCATTGTTACATTAATAAAGAATCTGTCCCCTGGGAGTGCTGTCTTGGAGTTGTTATTTATTTCAAAGTATGACCTAATTTTGATCTGTTGGTCAAACTCATCTCTCTTGGCATTATCAGCTAAAACAAAATATTTCAGAATTATTGCGAATCTAATCCTGGCCATGGTCGCTGAAATATTTCTGCCCCACAGTCACTCTCATAACTCCAACACAATTTTCTATTAGGTAACTTATGATTGCCCGATAAAACAAAATACCCACAGTAGAGTACATTTTATCGCGACTGACATCGAAATGGTTGCCGACCTTTCCGCCCTCCTTAGGTTCACGATTCTTGGAGCAACAGATCCAAAATATCGGGGATGAAGAACACGGGAAAGGAGTAACAAACACTATTATCGGACAGACCGAAAATATCTTTCGCCGTTAGTCCCAGCACTGGGAGAAGAGGAGGAAAATGAATGAGCCCATCTTCTGTGGATTATGCTTCGAAGGGCTCTCTTTGACATTTAGCGCGATCAATTTTCCTACACCTTTTCAGACATTTAGATGCTGTGAATGAAGTAGATGGCCATTGTCGACATCTTATTCATCTACGCCTTGGGAAACCTACGCTAACACTTCGTTAGCCAGCATTACCCAAGGAAGATTCGTTGGGTTTAACTGGCAGGGGTATAGGCATTACAGTATTTCCATGTAGTACTCTTATGAGCACTCTGTGTCTCAGCACGTACATAAAATTAAACCTCAGTCTGACACATCAGAATCTTTATCGGTGACAACATCTGGCCCTTCAAAAGGTGGTGTAAACATAATAGTCCTGTACCCCAAATTTTTGACAGAGTTTTCCCACAATTCAATGAGCTCGTTCACTCGTTCACTGATTACGTCTGCGTGGACTCAGTGTGTTGGTAAAAAAATTAAAACTAGCTGTACAGAGTCATGTTAAATTTGTAAGCCATCAAAGTAAGTTATGGTACTGACATATAAATTATTGGCGACGAAAATATCTCATCGGCGAAAATTATGCCAACCAAAAGGAGACAAGGCGAACGCCTAGTGGCAACTTTAGTTTCCAGCAAAGGGCAGAAGTACGTAAATCACAAATTAAATGCAATAGAAGCAAGATTATTTAAATATAGTACTTATCAAATCCGTGGGCAAATGCTGCAGTGTCATCGAGGAATATGGATAAATTATAAAGAGAAGCACAAGTGAACACTACAGTACCACGCTCGGAAATGACTACCAATTTAACTCGCCACAGACTTCCCCCAGGGTACCGCTAGGCTTTATGGCAGAGTAATATCCCAGGACATTCTCGACAAAGGATAGAGCAGAGAGCATAGAAACCAAAGGATGGTGAGGGTATGACGCATTGGGTTGGGTTGAGGGTTGGACGTAATGGGTTAAGGCATTAGAGGAATGAGGCATTTTCATGAGATATCCCGCATACAACACCACTCTTATAAGTGCACTCAGTGCCACTGCACATACAGAAGATTAAAATGACTCTTAGGCGCACAAATTTTTGCCGGGTCACCGGTTCCTCGCCAAACTTAGAGGACTTCACGCATTCCAGTTAGGGTTTATGGGAGAAGTTGAGTCGAGTGATGAAAGAAGTAAATTGGCTATAATTTTTTCATATACGTTGTTCAACTTTTGAAAAATACTTGAAAATCATTGTAAACTGGAAACGGTTGCCTGAGACGAATTCAAAATGCAAGGAAAAATCCAAAGATGCGGGCGTAAAAAAAACCTTTCTCCAGAACTGAGGTTAGAACCCAATCCTGGTGAATGATGACTCATTTTGAGGATTCCGCAACAGTCATGAAACCTTCGAACTTCTTCGAACCGTGGTTCCCGTCCGCGCCGTAATTGCAATTCTCCCTGTGCGCTGAGCGACCGTACGATTCGAGCAGAAAACTTCTCTCCGGACGCATAAAACGATTCCCCTTTGCCCGTCCAATGACTTCTCTCTCCCTCTCTCGAACTTCAATCCGATCACTTTCCACCAATTCTGGACCTCTTTTTTGTGACCTTCCACCGCCGTCCTAATCCGGAGGATTCCTTGGCCTTCCATTTAGTCTTCTTCCTTCCAACCCTTGTCCATCACCCTCTCTGCCCAATCCCTTTGTTCGTCTCGAGGCAATGTTCTGCAGTAAATCACGAATTCCATGTGCACTGAACATTGGCTCTCTCTCTCTCAAACACGTCTCAACTCTTCCTCCGGCAGCCATCATCCCTGACCGCTTCGTCAGTCAGGATCGAGTTTTTTCAGAGACCCGCGCTTTGGGCGTCGCTCTTTCATCGATCAATAACATTTTTCTCTATATATTGCATTTGCATAAAATTGCGAAGTTTGCAGGAGAATTTGCTACAAAATGAAATACCAGGGTGGTACCTTTATTAGGAGCATTTCTGGGGAGAGTTTACGAAGTTGTGTCTCTGATAGCTTTGTAAACATTGTTAATCTATGAAACAAAAGATGTTTTGGAAACACCTCAGTGTGCATTTATTAGCCCACATTATGTTCACTTTTCCGAGTAACCATAGTCGTCAATAGTAAAATATGTAATGGTAATCTCAAGATTTTAAGTTCACCTTCCTATTCCATGGTAATATAATCCAATTCGTAATATTTGTCACAATTGAAGAGTTGGATTCATTTTGTGGCTCAGGAACAATCAGAAAATGGTGGCACAACAGATATTAGAGATGGCAAAAATTAATCGTTCAGTGGAAATAACCGATTTTTCTCTTTCAACTAATCGATCAATGATATGAAAGTAAATAACCAATTATTTGAATGATTAATTGACTTTTTGTTAATTAATCAAATGATTGATTAATCGTTTATATTTTTTTGCCATCCCTAACAGAGAGATGATAAAAGCGTTTCCTAGAGTGCCCTGTAAGGTTTAACGACTCAGAGCCGAATATTTGAAGTTGAAAGCAGAGCAAAATGGTGGCAGGTTTTAGAAAGAGTTTTTGATTTGGATAGAGATTAAAAATTCTATAGAATATTAATCGTACCAATTTGACATCTACTGAAATAGAAAAGCGGAAAAGTAACCAACTATAGTAATATATATCTCAAGTAATTTCATTATCTGACCCCTATGAACATACAAGTATATTTTTTTATCGATTAGGAACAACTGTCTCGGGAGAAGATCAAACTCTCGAGTAACTGGTATTTAATTTCGAAGAAGCAAAGGGAAGAAGATGGTGGCTCTCAAAAGTGGACATGCACAAGCTCGCTAGTATACTTAAAGCAATAAAAAAAGAAAAACACAAATAGATCAACAATTTGTACCGACTTTCCTCTCGTGTTAAAAGTTAGCGGATGCTGATTCTTCACATGTTACTGGGCGCAAAATGGATAAAAAAGGCCACTATGTGGCTGAGATGATGCAGAAAAGTCGTTATCGATTCATTTATAAATCGACGGTTCAACTACAAAGGATAGAATTTAATCGATAGAATCGAGGATACAAATGAGAGCAATTTCTGGTTAAAAGCTGGGTCCCAAATTGTTTGGCATTAGGAAGTATGCGTTAGGAGTAGCTAAATGTTTGGCTTCCTTTCGCGAAGAGAGCTGAAGTTGGGACACCCATGGCCTTGATCAAGTATAAGGACCTTGGGGATCCCCTTCGCGAGTGTTGCTATCTACAGAGCAGATATCAAATAAAAAATAAGAGAAAAGTGAATAGGATTTAAAATAAATGAACAGAATACCTATGATACATTTGGTACCTTTGGCATCTTTTGGCTGCAGTATGAGAATTGGATATTGAAAAAAATTTCCTCATAAAATTGCAGTTTTGAGAATCATTGGTAAAAAATTATAGGGTACTATATTTTTCGTTGGTATGTTAGGTTATTGAGTCCAATTATTTTAGTTAAAAATATAGGTTTTCTTCCACCCTGCGGACAAAATGCTAAAGAAAACTAGAAGTTATATGGGACATCTAATCGTTACTATTACAAATCCTAGTAACCATTATTAAGGGCACCTTAGTAATAATTTAGGGCATCTAATAGTTACTGATAAGCATTTTCAGTAGGAACTACTCTCAGTTTCGTATTTTTGGGAAATAATCAATAGTTTACCATTAAATTCTGAATGGTTTTTTATTAAGAACTACTGAATTTTTTGCAGTAAACTATCAAGACTACTACATTTAGGTTTTAATTTCTTAAGGGACTATAGAATGGTTTCAATTTGTAGCAGCTTTTAATAGTAGTCTCGTGTGCAATAATATATAGCAGTTTTTCTCATTTCTGTCCGTGATATTTTAGTATTAGCAATTTTTAAAATAGAAGATAGCCACTCCTTTTTATATTCGTAATAGGCTAGATAACGTCTTGAGCTACTCTAATGGTTCATATTTTTACCATTACTTATTCACTAAGTTACCATTATCGAGGAAGTTTTTTATATTATAGTTAGCTAACTTCTCTTTCATAGTGTGTATTGTGTTCTCATTCAGGTGAAGGGTAGTTCTCTTAAGTTTTGTTATATTTTACCCATTTCAACTTCATTTAGGCGTGGGATTCCTTTTGCCTTGGATAAGACTGGGGTCGCGTATTTTATCTCATCGTGGATGAGGAAATGGTTACGTCCAGTGTTCTTTCCGGCGCGTACAGCAACTAGTAATGTAGGAATTTCAATATGGATGCGTATTTAGGAAAAACTCCATTTATTATAATGACGACGCACGAAAAGACCTAAATACGCTCACTAATGCTGTCTAACAAGTTGGGACACACTTCAAGATGGTGTTATGCCTAAATTTACCGATAATGGCCTGTTGCAGGAACGACACATAAGTGCTCTATAAACTTAATGGGACCCATAAGCCATGGCAACCATTCAATAAGTGTTGCAGAAACATTCGATAAATTTATTGGCTTCATAATTTATGGCGAGGAGTTCCATGAGTAGCCAAGATGGCGGATGCGAAATGAACCGCTTGGAGACTTAATTACTCGATAAAAGAGTTGTTTTGTGACAAATGACCAGTTTGTTTACTCTTACTGACTAATTATAAAGTGCATTAGCAATTATTTCTAGGCTAAACTTTCATAAATTTTATCCCGTGGTGGAAGATTAGATAAAATATTTGAAGCAATCAACTATATGTAAATAAGTGTTCCTGCAAGCCGAATATTTTCATGAGATTTATAACTTCATGGATCTCAGAACTATTGATTCCGTAAGTATATGTCCTTGTAAGCGCCCATAAGGTTCCTCATTGGCGAGTTGGGATACGGCTTAAAATACTTTGTATAAACGCACAGGTCCAAATGATTAATTTTTAAATCGACATATCAATACACGTGGATTTAAATAAATCAATAGGTCGAGTAGAGCATCCGATACATACAGAATACTGATCGCCATCACGACGGCATTCGCACCTTTTTTGGGCACTTCACTCGCTCGCAATATCCTCGCTGCGTATTTCACCGCCCATCGACTTCTCGTTCCCCTTCGCTTCTTCGGTGCATCCCGTTGGATATCCTTTCCTCGCGCCCTCGACGCGGGCGGTGAGGCGGGGGGCAAGGGAGTCCGGTTTCCCGCAGAAAGGCCTTTCAATCTCCCTCGATCACCTCAGACTCGCCTCCCGCTCCGTCCCCCTCCCCCCCACCCACATCACCCGTCGTCAGCGCTCGTACAATCTCATCCCTCAACTTCCTCGCTCCTTCCACTTTCATCTCTCTCCCCTGCCACCTCTCCAACGCATCGACCTACAGAACAGCCAGCACTCGATGGACTGGGAATGGGAGGCTCGGATATAACACGCAACACTAAGTTTATCACACCACATAAGTGTGCGGAATTCTCTTAGAAAAAATCATTCGCCAGCATAGGAATTCTGAACTGGTTTCTCAATTTCGCGCTGTGTGCTGCAACCAGTTGCGACAATTACGTTTCCTTTTCCTCTGAGCATTTAATCTAAGCTTTGGAAAAAACTAGGTATTTCATTGGTTAAAGCTTCCGGCGCCAATCATAGGAATCTTGTTCAATAGTTTTAGCCCTAACTTCGTAAACTTTTCCATAATATTCGGGAATTAACAAAACTTAGTTAGTATTACGTAGAACATTTATTGGACTACTGATTATGTCAACTATTCAATGAAACCGGTCGTCCAATAAATATTCCACGTAAAATTTTTGTTTAGTCTTGAGTATAATGGGATCCTAAGTTCGAATACCAGGGCAGGAAAACGATTTTCCCCGGTGAATTACGTGAGCTGCGAGAATCGGCTCCTATCCCGGGGATAGGAGCCGGTAGAGACCCGGAGGTGGCAAACAAGGCTAAGATTAGTATGACGCATATGTGCAAGATTGTTTGCGGAAAAAAATCACCAGTTCTGGACAGGGATTTGAACCATGTTTTTGTGCCGGAAGCTATAGCCAAACGAGGCACGGAATTGCGTTTTATTCCCCAGTAAATTTCACTCAGGTTTCAAATGAAGTAGATGCTGTCACTGATTACAGCACCCAAGTATCTGAGTTTCGAAAGACTTGGGTTCCAATGCCAGCGACTAAGAACTATTTTTTCTTAATTCCGTAAGATAGTAGAGTTAAGCCGTAGCAAGCGACACGCGATAAATTTATGATCATGTGAGATATTGAACAGTACGGATCATACGAGCCTCAAGCTGAAATGAAGAGAGCGCAAGTTCTAGTTATGAAAAAAATAAATAGACGTTTCATTTTTTCATTTAATCAGTAAGAAGAAGCATGAAGTAGGTAATTGATGTAATGATAATGGTGCAAAAATATTTTTTAGCTTCAGAGATTTTCAACTGAATATATAAGCACACATGAATCTGTAAATTGACTATTTTTTTCAGCTCGTTGGCTGAGAACGACTTTGCAGCCAATGCTATCTTTCGATTTTGTAAAAATTACTGTACTGAATAATTGATAAGTTTTTAAAAATGGTTGAGAGAGCATACAGACTGCACGCTGTTAACTTTATGGCTAGATCTAGGCGTCAGAAATTCCACATTTTTAAAAATGTCTCTCTGGCGTGTATACGCGCCACTTTTCTTGAAGAATGGCTGGTATTTATTTTGTAAATCTCTCAAAAATTAGAGCAGTATTTGACTGATTTTATAGTATTTTTGGGAAGCTAAAATACATTTCTATAGTGAGATCAAATTTTCTGTTTTTCTTTTGTATGTGAAATAATATCTCGTTCAAACTCCTTTAAGCCCACTCACTACGTTTTTAGAATGAGGAAATCGAGGACATAACAGAGGCACTAAATCAAGCAGATAGGGACCGCGATTTATTGATTCCAATTATCATGGTCAGCATTTTAGTCCACAAAATTTCATTTATCGATTTCTGTTTCTTCTCCTCATTCCATTTCTACACTTTCTTCATTTTGCGTGATATGTGACTTAGATTCCCTAGTAGCGGCTCCAAAGTTAGCTCAAAGATGTAGTATTTCAGTCCTGTTGTTTTGTACTCTTCATCCTTCCATTCTTTTTAATTAAGTGATAAGCCTATTAAACTCTTATAATAATTCATATTAATCATTTCCGAGTTTCATGCTGGGTAGAGGTATTTTCTATACGCACTCAATGTTTCGTTCTTCCTACTAAGAACGTCGCGAGTAGACAGAAGAAGTCCGTTACATTAGTGTTACCTACACGACTAATCATTTATAAAAAAAATTCAACAAAGAACGTAAATAAAATTTTAACGGTTGGTTACGAACATATTTGTGGAAAGATATTTTTTCAGACAATGCTCAGGTGGTAACAGTTTTTCCAATTAAAATTAGATGGATTTTTGACTATTTCGATTGCTTCTCGAACTAACCTGGGATCATATGAAGCAGTTCAAGCTAAGACTTAAGCCTTATCTAGGAGAATGTTGTTTAATAATTAATAACTTTTCCTCTGTCTATCTTTTTTATTCACGATTTTGCTCTTGATATTCCCTCAACAAGGTCGGATATCACCCTTTATTTTTCCTCCGCTGATTCCCATGAATCACTTTTCTCATGGTTATCCCAATCCGCACCGCCCTTTTCTGCTCCATTGCTTTTTAAATGAGCCTTTCATTTTCCCTTCTCCGGCATGATTCTTCCATTCTGATATTAACTTTCGATTAGATCTTCATGGTATGGAAAGAACTTCCAGCCATATCAAGAATTGAAGAAGGTAAATCCCACAGGCTGTCTTTGAAAGCCACGGTGGAGAAAAAAGGTCAAAAATTAATTGAACACGGTCAAAACTGTAACTTAGGAAAGAGTAAACATAACTTACTCGAGTTCATGGATACAGAGACGCATAATAAACAAGATAAAAATTTGTGATTTCCACAATTTATTTTCCGAGTATCTAGCGACCGATTTCGGCTATCACGCCATGATCAGGTACTAAACTCTGTTGTCAGTTCTTTATATATATTACATAGGATCACGAGAAACATTCAGTTTGGTGGGGGAAGTCGGTGGGGAGGGGTGCATACTAGTTAGTGGGACAAGGTGATGGTGAGCTGTAGGATGAAGCATATGGTACAAAAGGATTCCATTATGACGTCCTACAACCAAGTGAAAGCTTCTAGTTTCCGTATAATTACAGAGCCGCATGTTAAATTAACGAGTGCCCACGTGTTTCGTTCTCACGTACCTTCGCATCGCTAAGGTAACCTTGGGAATTGAATTTCTTCAATTAGTATATCATCAGTATCCATCAATATCGTGATATCATCCAGCAATATGATTCTCAGCCGCCCAGCTCCATAAGTTTTTCTTGACGTTCATCCTACCTCTGACTCACCTGTTCGTTCGCCGCAGCACTGGGAGGCTCAGAATCCTTCCCCATCGGGGCATCCTCACTCCGAGTACATCACTCTCGAACGACGGTGGTTATCAGTCTTATCGATTGCGTCGCACGTATGTCTGGCGACTTTGATCCCTTTCCCATCGTCAGCCATCCATTCCTATTATCCCACCCAGAGTGGGGCGATGTGGGGCGACGGCTCTTAAGAGCGCCTGGCCACATCGACGTGGACACCTCTCACGGAAGGGCCTTGGCCTCAAGAATTTTTTCATTTTTTCACACCATCTCTCCCTTGGCAACCGTGAATTTCAGATTCCCAGAATATGGAATCCATGACGAGAGAGCTGCGCTCATTCAAAATTCCCTGAAGAGCAGATGACGGATGCCTGGGTAATCATTTAGCTCTGAAGTCAAGATTCCAGTTTTTTTGTGAACTAGGGAAAAGTGGAAATCTGGAAAATAATCTTAACACAATGGACCCCAAAGTCGCCTTTATTTTAGAGTAAGCAAATACCAATACCAGGTGTGATTTCTCACCTCTCTTACGCTCCCAAAATTGTAATTTTTCTCTTTCCGACAAGTCCTCGATGGCAAAAGTGGCCGGCCTCAGTTGTTGGTCTCCCATTTCAATAACCACCAGCCAATCTCTCAAGAGCTCCGGGCACATAATGTGATATTTATACAGAATGGTCCTTAAATTTGGTATATTTGCGCTTTTTTCTTCTTCTAATCCTCTGGAGTGAAAATATTTCGTATTGTGAATTCGAATAGCGGGTGACTCCGTAATGTGGCTAGTATCCTCAAAATATGTCAAGTTCCAAATAGCAAAAAAATAATAATAAAATTCACGTCGCGAAATAGGTGCACAATGCCAATGGCCTTACAAGCTAATACAAGGTTTCTATGAAATTAATGTAAGTCTGAGCACAAGATTTCCTTTTTCCTCTTTTATGGCCAAAAGTCACTGAAACCGGAAATTAGCGAGAGGCTGAAATACATGGAGAGCTAGTTTTTGAAATGGGGAAGTTAGTGCCCTAAAAGATCCAACCGGAAGGGGAAGTAGGAAGAAGAGGCAGAGCGTTTGACATTGCAGGAAAACATATTGATGCTTTAATTATAAAAGGAACGTTAATTTATTAGTATGAAAAAATTATAAATCTTTCTCACGGTGACTTCTATAAAAAAGCATACATTGAAAATTACAATTGAAGCACAGATGATTGATAGCACTAAAATTTTGCGATTGAAGAGGAACTTGTTTGACTGACCCGTTGTGGGAGTATCAAAATTACAGAAGAAAACATGGATGATATGATTTCCTTTTTCGTTGTATAAATAGTAGGCCAAATACTGATACCATTAGTTCAGATAGATAGGCAACAAAAATAAATGAAATCTTAGTGAGTGAAAACAATGAGCTCCAATAGAAACCAAATGAAGACCAGAGGGAGGTGGAAGGGCTATCAGAAAGAATAGAGCCAGTACACTGGTAAGAATGAAGAACATTGAGATGAGTATAGAAGGGCTAATACATGCGTGCTAGATAACATCACCCTATATTTTCAGATCGGTGTGCAATGGCCCCTCAAAGGAGTGGAAAGAAATCGATTTCGAAAACATAACACGCCTTAGGACAGTAAATGTTAACGCAGCCAAGAATTTTTTAGTGTTACTAAAAAATTCGTGGCTGCTAATGCAAAGAGGGCGTTGCTAAGTTTTTCCCATTGCTCTCTTGTGAATCAAAAAACTGTTTGGATTCATATAATAGTTTAGGTATTTAAGTTCCAGCATGCGTAGAAAATAAAAGATCTATGTATGAACGAGAAGTGAAATAGGTCAATATCAAAACAGAACCAGACGGAACACGAGGAAAGGCTGAATTAAATGGAGACGAGTCATTATGCAGAAGAGTGAGATGGGATTGAATTGGAAGCTATGGAGAAAAAAACCTGATGGATTGGGTCAATTGGCTCTGAGTAGTTACAGATTCATAAGGGATAGAACACTAGGCGAAATACAAGGGAGTACTCCTAGATTAATATGAAGGAAGTTATTCAAGGGGCAGATAGAAGAGTAATGAAGACAGGGCATTCCATCACGGAGAAAGATATTCACTCTGAATCGGAAGGTATCAGGGGACAACTTGTGGGAATGAGTGACTGATAGCATTATCACTAACAATATACTTAGTAAATTTGCACAGTGTTTACTTCACCGGCCAAGTTATCGGCAAGTATTGGCATTATCAAGACCTTTTCCGAAACCTAGGTGGGTAAACTAGCTCAAAGTGGAAAAAAATAACTGAATTGGAAATGTAACGTTGTAAATATAGACTCAAGGTCAACTCTGGGTCATAAACAATATCGACATAGGGGGCCGTCGCTAGGTACGCCAATTATATGTAAACAGTTAACAATAGGGAAAAAGAGTAAGAAGGGACCTGCCGTTGGGAGCGGACGGACGCGGCGTGTGCGAGAGGCGTGATAGTTTGTATATCCCGTATCGAGGAGTGAAAAAGGATCTGCCGTGAGGAGCGGACGCGGGAGCAGAGGATCTTATGGTTTGTGGCCCGCTGTGAGCAAGGAAAGGTTCGCGTGAACGAGAGGAAGGACGAGAGGCCAGAGATTCGGAGTGCCGCGAGCCTGAGAGAAAGGAGGGTGACCTTGGTGCGGTGTTGGATAAGTGGAAGAAATTTTGGTTAATGTGATTGCATGAAGCTTAGTGCACGCTGTACCAATTATTAGAGTTAACCTTGGGTTATATATGTATACATGTATGTATATTTGTATGTAAATTGGGCCCAATAACCTTTTGAATTGAATATATCCTTGAATATAACTTAAGACTGAAATTGGTGCACGCGTATTCTTTTGTGTTTTACAATATCTTTATAAACTTAAGACTGAAATTGGTGCTCGCGTTTTGATTGTGTGTTACAGAAGGAACAGAAGAGTTACAGTGAAGTAATCTTCGGACTTGAATACTAAAGATAACGCAAAGAGAGGATTTCGGAGTTGCGGCTTTCAAGACCGAAGAGTATATGTAGCGAGCCAGCCAAATTTTTTCCGCTAGGTACCGAATTCGGGACTGGAGACAGCCAAATTCGTCGATCCTTGTTAATTGCAAAGGCATTTTACTCCTAATTTCCATTCCCTCGCTGCTACCCACTACCTGTCCTATGAGTCTGAATTCTCATTGAATCGTGCCCTTTGAATCCTTCAGGACCTCCACTCCAACCCACCCACCCCCTCCCGGTCCTCTTCCTCATTATCCCCGGGCCAAACCCCCTGACGTCTCGCTATTGGCATTCAAACTGTCACACCAGAGGAGACGTCTACTTTTCAGCCTCCCCTCCCATCCTGCGACTCTCCCTCATACCTCCACCCTCCCGTAAATGCCGCGCTTCTCCCCGCGCGCCGTCCGTATCGTTTTGGTCCCCAGACTCGTTTAAAATCGCTCTTGCTCGCCAAGACCAATGGACCGAAAACTATGGAAATGGATCAAGATAGGACTCATTCAAAACCAGAGGACGAAAGTAATTTAGCCCCAATTGAATTCCCACTGAAGATATGCTCGAATGACTCTACCATCATCAGAGGTAATAAATCCGAAGTTTGATTTACTACACTATCCTCTCTAAACTCATGTCTACAAACCGTCTTATTCTTACATGAGTCTTTGCTGTAATTTCGATATAATTCTCTCCACCCCTTTGCAAGACTCATAGATGAACACAATTCCTATCTTCATAGATGATATTCATGGCTCTACGATGTTACCACATTTAGACTACCGTAGATATTTTTACTACGACTTGGGCGAAGTTGGAAAACCTATGAAAACTTTTGCTTATTTTTGACGTACAAATCAACTTGCGATTTGATGTAAGTACTAAATACTGTCTTAGGTACCAAGCAATTGCGCCTAGCCACTTTTGTGATATAACTGAAATTAAAAATTTTCATTAATTAAAACGTCGAGAATTAAAAATTTTAACAAATTTTTATTTACAGATAATACCAAAGACGATAGATGATCTGATGATGGAGAGTAAATGTCACCTAGTAATCAGACCGACGACAGGTAAAATCCGATTAGTTATATAAATAGGTGGATCAGCTCTTTCCACTTTGTTGCCCTTGGATCCGATCTGATGCCCAGGAGGGAAAAAAACAAGGGCTTGGCTCGACATGCCACAACCTCGCCCACATGTAAACTCAATGTTTCCGGTCAGCAATCCAACGGCCCACCTAGAGGCTGTCATGTATACTCACCAGTATCGTCTAGGAATGATATACTGAAGTTGCAGAGATCCACCACTCTCTAATCATTAATTAACTCTACTAATTAATATATTTGTTTAAAAGTTGTTATTATCAAGTGCGAAGGTGTATAATTTGAATTCCTTCAGCTGATTATGGAATTTCAGGAATGGCATGAATTTTAGGCGAGTAGTGCTCAGACGCTTCTAATCATTATCATTATTTTTACATACATGCTGTGAGGTAACTTTAATATAAAATATTTACTACGAATAAATAAATAGTAATTTCTGTATTTGGCCTAACCAAACGCAATATCTCATTTTTCATCGTGATACCATAATGCCTATGGCGAACATAGTACTGCTAAGATAATGCTGAATTTTAAATTACGCTTATTTTGCGTGCGTAAAAGCTATGTCTATGACTGAAAATTACTACCACGAAGGGAGTCCATCTTTGATAGCTTGGGAATTCAACCACAAAGAAATATAGGCACTGAAAGGAGAGAGTACCAAAATTGTAATCCCACCATTTGAAAAATTATTACAAAATATTTCTGTGGTGAACGCATTATGTTCCGCAAGGTTTGAATATTTAATTGGATACCTCTATTTTTTCTAATCTGTTTGAAAAGCGAACAACTTCAACTCCTCACGTTTCATCATTCACTCAATAGGTTACGTGCTGAATCATGTTTTGTGCCTTTTTCTTTTCCTCGCTATCTCTTCAATCAAGAAGGCGTCTCATTGTCCTTCCTTAGTTGATCCCTTTTCATTTCGTATCTCTCATCTTCTAATTGAGGCTATTTTATCCATTTGCTATTTCATAACCTTTTTCGGTCTTCATTATCTTCTCTGGAACACTGAAAGGACGTGAAGTCGGTTTTCAAAGTCTGAAGACACCTTATAGAGTTGATTATATCTTTTCGCTTACGGGCGGGATTTTGGAACTAAAAGTTTCATGAGGAAACAATTCATTTGAGGTGCCATTGAAATAGTGGCATCATAGTTGCATTTCTATGAACTGCTTGATAATTTTGACCAATGATACGGGATAGGAGAGCCATTAGTATTTGCCATCTGTATCGTAATGTGATTCGTCAAACGACACAAGCTCATCATCATTCTTCCTCACGTACAACTACTGATATAAATACGAACTTCGTGCATTTAGGCTTCTTTTATAACAATAAATAAACTATTAACTATCCAGGATAATTATTCACAATGCGAAGATTTCTCACCAAGTATTGCTCGAGTGTTCAGTGGCCGACGACTTCCTGGGCTATTAGTGGAACCTTTTTGTGGGTGATGTCCTCATTATCGCTGCTCATATTTTCCCGCGGCATATCCAGCCATCATTAGTCTTGCTTCCGCAATTCGAAATCTTAAAACTAAAGAAAATTAATCCGTAACGTATGTTTTGTCTACGAACACCAAAAATAGAATATTCAAAGAACTGCGGAAATTTCACAAAATTGTGTGAAAAATGGAATTTTACCTGGGAGTAGAGAAAGGAGTTTACCCCTTAACACTAGAACGGCCGGCTGAGCAATTTTGGCTGAATTGGTTTTTTAAATGATTGCCATTTGAAGAACTTTTACCAAGGGAATCTTTTTGCCGGTGACTTTTCATCAATTTTAATGCTCTTTCAGATGGCATAACAGATATTTTTTTAAATTGAATATTTTTCTTAATTTTGGGAATTTTACCTAGAACGGCCAACTTAGCCATTTTGGCTAAAAGCTGATTTGCGCCCATTTACTCTAATACTCTGCTGCTACAAGGCTTCTGTTTTATGAAATAAACATGTGAGATCTTCAAATCATCCACTTCCCCTTCCCTTACCTTTATGCCCTCAACGACCCTCCCTCCCTCTAACCTCTAACCCCCTCCCCTCACCCTCTTTCTACTACCCATTGTCCTCGCATTCACATTATTTTAGATTCAATGTAACTATGAAAGTAAATGAAGATACCCTTGTACACCTCGTTGGTTTACAACTACAATGATATAACCCTCACTGTATATCAAGGTCAAACTAACAAGCATTTTATTCTGCTTAGCTCAATGCATCCCTCAGTTCACATCATAGATAATCGGAAAGTCTTCAGAAACGGTTCAGTATTACAATGAAATGAAGTACGGCGTTGATGTAATCGACCAAATGGCTCGACAATACAGCACTAGATCTGCATCTAGGAGATGGCAAGTATATTCATTCCACAATGTTCTTGACTTGGCATGTATCAATGCTTGGATGATTTACAAAGAGACGGGTCACAGAATCACCCGCAGGAAATTCATGCAGAAACTTGCTGATGAGTTGGGTGCAGTAATGATGAGTCGCAAGCGCAAAATGCCCACTGATGACTCAGATGAGATTTTAGAAATAGATAGTCAATGTAGGAAGAACCGAAAAGGTTGCCAAGTGCGAGCTAATTGCAATAATAATCACAACATCGGTACGTGCCGGAGATGCAGAAAGAGAGTTTGTGGAAAATGTGTGAAGGAAACATCTTACATATGTGAAGGTTGTCATGAGCAGTAGTAGTTAACCAATTATACTGTGTTACCTAAGATTAGTATTAATATATTTTTTAATGATCTATGGTTTTAATATCAATAATAATTACCAATTTCTTACAAAATGAATAACATACACGATATTCTTCATGAGAACATCTATTATTGGTCAAATCTCTACCAGCCAGAACTGACTGTATTTTTCTGATATTTGTAATTTTTCACCATATGTGTTACGTTTATTGCCTTGGATAATAAAAAATAAAAATTATGCATAAAGGATAAATGCTCACTACTAGTTCTTAACTTCATTTATGCATATGTGACGAATCACTAACAGGAAAATTAACCCTCCTTACATCTTTGTTATAGAGGAAGAGCCATATATAGACCTTGGTTACGAGGAGCAGGATAAAACTGCAATTTATGTTTTCATAAAAAAACGTGGAAAAAAATATTTCATGAATATCACACAATCAAAAGAAGGTGATATATCATACTGGCACCATAAAAACATATAAGTAAAGAAAGAACATAATAAGACAGGAAAAAAAGAAACTGAGCCAAGATGGCTAAGTTGGCCGTTTTAGGGGGGAAAAATGTCGGCCGTTCAAGTGTTTACTATGTACAGTCAGCCAAAAGAGTTCACATCTCTGTTTATTATAACAAGAAAGGAAATATTGGAAATTTGAGGGATAAGAGTACCACACGAGTAACGAAACACTCCATTAAAATTTATATTTTTATGTATAATTGGCTGTTTCAAGCGTAACTTTGTGGAATTTGTTAACATTAAAATGATAACTCGTGGTGACCTGAAGATGACCTCGAACGTCGAAACCCGGGTCGTTTCAAATAAAGTTACGTGGAACCACAAAGTTACGAGTTATCATTATTTTTATGTATGATACTTCACAACTAGAAGAAGGTTCTTATATTGCTGGGAGGTTTTGACAATATCATCACAGGAAAATTACCCATGAGGGCGATGGGAAAGTGGTTTCATCAAAGGAAGATTAAGATCAAATGGAGAGATGGGGCCAATGATGAAGAAGGTGCACAAAGAGCTGTGGAATGTAGGTTTTGAATAATTACCCTTTCTGATGAAGTAGATGAAAAAATTAATGATACGCCTTTTGAGACATGGCAACCTCCTGAAAACCATCGAATAATGAGAATTGAACAAAAGGGACCACTGAAGAAGATCTAGGAGAAAATACATCCACAAAATCATGAGAGATATTAATGATGTGAAAAATTACGATGGAGCAAAACGATTTGCAGAGTGAAGAATTTAGAACTGAGGCAAACAAATATTTGGACTGAACAGTACCGCTGCTGATAATGATAATGATAATGGAAAAAGCAGCTATATACCAATGGTAGAATATTAGTGGGATGATCTCAGACTGTGCAATGGAAGCTATTGTTGAATACGTAAATATTGATAAAAATTTTGAACTGCATTTTAATTAGATTTTCACTCAAGGATTCCTTGATTAATCTTTCGAGCCACTGTAGAAGATGGGCTGGCATTAATATTCAAAATGTGGCATATTTTGCAGAGGACTGAATACATCTGGTGGAAATTAGGAATTCCCACCTATGTTGAATTAAAAATAGAGCAAACGTGGAAAGCCTAGTGCCGTCGTGCTGTGATAACAAGTTCACTCATCTACGATAAAGTACCAATCTCCGACTTTTCTAGTCCATACCTTTCTACCCAGGAGTCTCTCATGGACGAAATTCTAATACTGTTTTCTGCTGCGGGGAAAATCCGCATTCATCTCTATTTAGAGAAGGCATTGCGGAGGTGGGCGCAATTTCTGCCGCATTGGGTCTTTGATTTCTTTCTCATGCAACCGAAACTGGCCTCAGGATTGACTTATGTTAATTCAAACATTTTTTAGAAGGGTCAACGATGAAATGAGATAAAAATGGACACACAATGACCACATTCGAAGAATATCACGACTCATTCCGGTAAACTTGGAAATTGTATTGGATTTTGGGGAAGCAACCAACAGGTCATTTGCGCCATAGGGGACAGGTAAGGGAGGAAGGGTGGATAGAATCCCGGCGCCGGTATTGGTCTGCTCTTAAATAAAGGCGCCGAGGGGACCACCGTTAAACGTCTTATTACTGTACTTGAAGTGCCTTCCACATGACACTCAAGTAAGGATCGGTTTTTCCTCTGAAAAAATCCTCCTCTACAGGGATTTGAGCCCTAGCCGTCCGTATGGTTACCAAGAACTGTTTCCACCACACCAACCCGATCCACTGAAAACTTGGGATTTGCTCATCGAAACACCCACCATCGACGGTAATAGTCGAGCTCAACCAGTCACTATGGGTTTGTTTAACTCCAATTCATTACTGATTTAAAAAAAGTCCAAGTTCCATGCAAAGATTGTCTTTAAAAGTCGTACACCAAACAGCTCAAGCCAAAGAGGCCATGGTGGGGCAATTTGCCGATCTAGGGGGTGATGGGGTAATGCCATCGTCTTCCAACCCGAAGGTCGTGGGCGCGAATCCCACCTTGGTAGTTTTTCACCTTCGAGGGGATATTATATGTGTCTGTTTAAAAAACATAATGTGCAGGTCGTAATTAAAGAAGTCCATTATAAATAACGGAATGATTATTAATAATAATACTTAATGATGACAATTAAGATAACCGATCGGTGAGGATGATTAGATGCGGACGTTAAACGATGAAGTAATTGACTAAATGATGATTTTTCAACACTTGGCAGAATATTTTCGAGATATAAATATAAGGGCAGGTAACGAGATTTTGAGAAGTGCTCAGGCCGTTAGGAAAGTCGTAGGTAGTATGTGGCGCACATCTAGGAGTGAGCAATACTTGCAATACACAAACTAAAATCCTCCCGACGTTAGATGGCACAAAACCTGGGTATGTCAGGATAAGCAGAAGAGTCGGATAAATATAAATTAAATGGGGTATCTGAGAAGTTTCTGTGGAAAGAGTAAGATGCACAGGGTTAGGATTGAGTCAGCGATGAAAGAATGTGAGTTGGATACGCCAGGAATAGACACAGATGTAAGGATTGTGCTTCTTCGTTGGTTTGGCAATGTTGTGAGAATGGAAGACTGTCGAATAACGAACAAAATGTATGAAAGTAGAGTTTAAGGTGTGAAAAAAGGCTATATTGGAAAATTCATGATGGAAAGTGGTAGGAAAGACTCTAAAAAGGAGAAATATTAGGAGTATAAAGAATAGGAGAATAGCCTAAGCTAAGACGGCGTTCATGGGAAAAAGGCAACTGCTTTGCTCAAATAAGATAGGACTACAAACCAGGAAACAGTATGTGAAAACATTCATGTGGAGCGCAGCACTCTATGGAATCGGAAGAATGGACCATTGGAAAGGCTGACCGGAACAGACTAGAAGCCTTCGAAACCTGCTGGAGGAGGATGCAGAAGATAAAATGGACGGACAAAATAAGAAGTGATGAAGTGTACAGAAGAGTAGATGAGGAAAGGACCATATTGAACACCATAGAGAAAAGAAGAACTACATGAATTGGTCACACCCTGAGACACAATGGATTTGTGACGAACATAATTGAAGGTGAAATAGAGGGAGAAGTGCCCAGAGGAAGACCCAGGAACAAGTTCATGCACCAAATACAGAGGGGAGTACATAGGAAGAGATACCAGGAGGTAAGAGAACTAGCATTAGATAGGGAAGGGTGGAGGGCTGCAGTCAGCCAATCTTAGGATTGAACGATCGATGAGAGACAGAATAGGAGAACATGTATGAACCCATGTTGGAGGTGCAAGAGAAGCAGAAGAGGAAGTGGTTCGCAAAGATAAGGAATTACGGTGGAAATTATAGAAAGGGAGCCAGTTTTTTGGAGGTAGAGAGCATAACTGAATGATTATAATTTGCTTGCCCAAAAAGGGAATGACATGATGGAAATATACGCTTAAATGGGACATGCGAAATTGGTTGTGACGCGGTACTTAACCTGACCACTACCGTATCAGTACTATTGATGATTGAAATTGGGGATCATTTAATAACTCTTGGGATACGAATAGAAAAATACATCCGGTTGTTATGGGATAGAATTACTAAAATTCGATGCAAAACAATGGAAAATTTATCGGTTGAGACTATCAAAAAGGAATCGATTCGGGCGCTCCACTCGACTGTGACGCAGGTCGCGATTTTTACCTTAGAATCGTTATGGTGGGGAATTTGCAAAATTACAAAGATGATTGAGCGGTTTTGTAACGAGGGGTAGTGGACTCTCGGTGAACATCGGCGAGGAAGAATTGGCGGGGGAAGAGTGTATGTGTGTGTGAGAGACGACAGACCTGTGAGGCAACGAATTAAAGAAGGGAATCCGTTCGACTGGGGGTGAGCGAAGGAGTTAAATCTCTCTCGCCGCCTCTGTTTTGTCTCTCTCGGTAGGGGGGGAGAGAAAGAAAAGCCTTGACGGTTGATGAGAGTTGGGAGGGAGGGATTGTGGAGGACGGACGGGCATCTCTTACTTCTGGGACCCAGCGGCGGGTGAGGCCGTGAGACGGAGGAGTAGGAGGGATGGCGGACCACAGTAGCTGGAGTGAAGGGATTTTTTTCCGGACGAATTAATAAGGATAAAGAAGGGCAAAAATCGGCTATAGGAATATTTGTGAGAAATGTTACAATAATAAACTTTATATTGCCACCAGCCTTCCGAGGAAATTTCGATGAGAATCGCTCTCAGAACACAAATTATATTTCTTTATTTTTCGTTGACGTGGCATCCACGACATTTTACCTGCCGCGGCATTCTGCAGTCGCTCATATCTAAAATATGCAAACACTGCATAATTTCACGGCCAAATGAACGGAAGTCTATTCAATGAATTCCTTTAAATTGTCGAGGCTCATCACTCCACAGATGAATATTAGCTTCGAAATGAATGTGAATACGACGTTGAATATAAACTTCCCATGGCTGTGACACCGAAATTTTCAAGTCATTGTTAGGGGTTAAAAATTCCGAAGCTTAACAAAATAGAGCTCCAAATTTTAATATGATTTTTTACTGGTTTAATTGGTTGAATCTGATAATTTTCTCATTACTTCAAATGAGCTATCCAATATGATAACCGCATATCTTGCATTTTAGCCTCATTTCCATAACTCTAGCAATCTCATCCAATGAAGAGGTTGGATAACGATACACTAGCAATGAGAAATGGTTGTGGTTTTGAAAGAGAGCCTTGAGAGCTTTCAGTGGAAGGATCAACTTTCACCGAAAATTCTCGGCACTATGTAGACTCCGTGATTGTCATCCAAGGTTTCAAACCTTCACTACTAACTTCAAAATGCTCAATCAGTTATTTTTATCTACATTTTTTCTCTCCAAAGCTCTCACTCCAATTGATTTTTTAATGAAACACCTTGAAAGTCACCACTAGTTTGTGTGGCTTGGAATGATTCCACACCAGGCATGTAGCACTCATCCCAAATGAAATCAGAACCGCACACGTTCACCCGAATAACTGGCACAGGCCAATACCAGCCAGGATACCAATGCGCGGTCAGACCAGAAAATAAGAGAGCGCTACGTCAACGAACTTGCTACTATGCTGTGTATTATTTAAGGAACGACCACTGGTTAGTATTGTTATTGCGACTGATGAATTGTAATACAAGATAATCAATCAAGCAATATCTATGTACTGCCGGAACTTTCATGCCGGATTTATTGCTAATAATGCTGTTAAGATATCTAGCACAAGGGTTAAACCAACTTCTCCGAGTGACGGTCAGAGAATCCTAGAACTGATCTATCGCATCCATCATGGTCACTTTTGGTTTGTGAAAAAAATAGCATTCTAAATATATCGGCTCTATAGTCTCATTTCTTAATTTTATGCCTATAATCATTTCTACCATAATATTTTGGCCCTAGGAAAATGTGTTGAACATCCGCCAAAAAGTAGTCTACCTGAAACTTTCGTAACAGATTTAAGCTATATTTTGCCTTTCGATCAAATAGAGGTTCCCATCCCCAATTCCTCAACAATTCAGTAATACTGCTATATTTATCTTAACAATTTTTCACAAATCTTGCTGCTCTCCGCTGTATTTGATCTATATCTCTCGTCCTGCTTTGTAAGAGTCCCATATACTAGCTATACTATACAATGGGCATTCTCCAAGTGAGGTCTCACAAGAGAAAAATAGCATTGCTGATTTAATTTCTTGTCACAATTTCCTAGTATCTTTTTGATTTAACTCAATTTGTGATTTTCCTGTCCTCAAATTTCCCGTTTGTACTTCCCTGAGGACAGGTCATGAGTAAAAGTCATGCTAAGTATTTAATTGACTCTACATTTGATAGTTCGACTTGATGAATTGCGTACGTTTCGTATGGAAAGACATTTTTTCCAAAAATTCATAATAACGCACTTATAAAAATTAAATTCCAACTGCCAAGTATTGCACCATTCGTTTATAGCACCTATGTCTTTCTTCAACGCAATTCTGTTAGACTCGGAGTTCGTAATCCTTCGTAACTCGCTCGTAACTACGGTGGTAATATAAATAACATCAAAAAGGAATAATAAGGGACCAATTACACTTCCCTGGGATACACCCGGTGTTACTTTCACTGTATCTGAATTAACGCCATCTAGAACTACCCTCTATTGGCGGTTGTCAAAGAAATCTTTAATCCAGGATATTATATAGCGATGTATTCCATTGGTTCTCAGCTTAATAAGTAATTTTGCATGCGGAAATTTATCGAAAGCTTTTTAGGAATCTAAAATTATATGGCATTCTCTGATGGGTACATGGAACAATATCGAGGTAGTTTCATCCAGCGTTGTTTGGATCGTGAACACAGTCGTGAAATGCCGATGACCCTTTTACACCCTCTCAAGTTTAATGCGGCTATATTGTCCGCGACGTCCACCATGTGCTGTCCTGGCCCCTCATCTCCTTTCTACACCCCTCCCGCTTGAGCCCTACCCTCCTAATGTGCAAGAGATTGCCATGTTGTTCTGCTAACACTATTATTTCAGAATATTTCTTAATGCTGTTACATTTTGTGATTTAGAGGTAGCTTTGATGAAATTTCACCCCCAACACTAAACCTTGAGGTGGCCTGCTAGGTACCCTGTAGTCCAGTATGAGAGAAATTGCCTTTGGACGAATGAGGGAGAGCCGAGCGCTTTTAAGGGAAAGGGAATATCGCTCCCTGGCACAGTTCTCCCTCGGCAGAGACTGTTCGAAGGAGAGTGGAGACTGAAAGGGAAGAGGAGAAAGCCAAGGGGAAGTCGCGGAAGCGAATTCATTAGCATGCAGACTCCCATTATCCGGTTGACATCGGGGCAAGGAGAGCGGGGGGGGGGGGGGAGTGGGAAAGAGTCGCAATAGGCATGGCTGCGACAATTGGTGCGGAAGAATACCGCTAGTTACAAAGGGTAGGACCGAGACGGCGTGAAAAAGAGACAAAAATGGCCGAGACCGTCACTGTCATGTCGCCACTGTGTAAAATACCAGTGGGAAATAGAACAGAGAGGGAAGCACGTCCGTCGTCGCAATTGACGGACAAATAGATTAGATTACCCTCAAAACTTCATTATAATAACTTCAATCCCAGTAGACATTTCAACAAATAAAATAATGGCGGGAATCGGGAATGTGTGGTCGCTAGAGTACTGGCTAACCATACGGGCGGCCAGGATTCAAATCCCTGCAGAGGGGGATATTTTTCAGAGGAAACCCAATCCCTACTTGAGTGTCTTGTGGAGGGCACTTCAAGTAGAGTACTCCGTCTGTCGTATGAGACGTTAAACGGTGGTCCCCTTGGCACCTTTCGTTAAGAGCAGGCTAATGCCGACGCCGGGTTTCTATTCGCCCTTCTTCCCTTACCCATCCCCTATGGCGCAATGACCTTAGCAGTCGGCCTCCTTCTCAAAAATCCAATACAACCAATTAATGGTTGAAGGTGTAACTTAGTTGAAAATTGCCTCAGACATGGAAAAATAATATCTTAGTATATTCCACACTTAAGAGTTAATTTGCCGACCCAGGTTTCGACTGCACAGTAATCATTATCATGATATTATTATAATGATTGCTATGCAGTCGAAATCTTGTTCGGCAATTAACTTTTAAGCGCGGAATGTACTAAGATATTTTTTTGTCATGTCTGAGATATTTCGACGCTGAAAACTATGGAAACAACCGAATTTCTTGAAAATATTTTAAAAATGTGTAGCTTCATGAGCCTTGACGACCAAGAGCCAAATTTTTACCATAGCATTTAATAAATCACAGTACCAGCATTTATCATCTCATTATCGAGAGGAGAGTCGGCAAATGATGCCGCGGATAATGTCAGTAACTGTTAAGTAAAACTCTGAAAATAAGTATGTGGAGATACTTTGGTAGATAACAAGTAGGTTATATGATTGAGGAAACTCAGTTAGTAATACATTAATCCGTAACGATGTATCTTAATTTAATCAATGCTAATGACCTTCAGCGGAGATAGAGCTTGATGAATCGGTTGACTGACAGAGATAAAATGCAATAATTGATGACTGATGTCACGAATCAACCCCAAAATCTAAAGTCAAGCGTCTTATAAGCGGAATACGAGTGAGTCAAAGAGACCTTTGATTTTAAGTTGAAATTTTGTCCCTTTCTAATGACAGAATCTATTGCAACCGAAGATAATTGGTATTGAAAAGCATTCGATAACAATATTTGTAACTCTAATGGAATAAAGAAGCAGGATTATTAATACTTCCTTGCGAAATCCAGTTTAAAGCTAAGGTATGCTTGAAAGCAATAGGCGAGGTAGCTGGCTAATTACTCAGAAACCCACATCATCCTAAGTTTTTTCTTTTTATTTCTGAAGTGGGTCATCCTGAAAAAATGATCGGCATATTCCATTTTCTGTGTACAGTCAAGTTAAAGTCAATAGCGGAGATATGCAGTGGGACGGACGCGAAGGGGAGCTAATGGGATCTGGGTCCTCTCTCATACCCGTTCAGAATGAATGTCAAATGCAAGCCTGCTCTCTTGAGATTCACGTCTAAGATTTTAATGCCCCTCAATTTGCTCCACATCCATCAGTAAATGGGACTGATGGTGCCATTATGCTCGGTGCAGAGTTAGTGCACATCGCTGGACGAGGAGAACATTTACTCTTGCGACGAACTGCCCATAGAATGCTCTATCGACCTCCGACACCTTGTAGACATAATTTTGACCCGCGGGTAAATATTTCATCAGCTTCCTTTTGTGTGCGTAACGGTGAAGAACAGAGGGGCGGGACGGAAGGCTGGAGCGGTAGTTTACCATTGGAATCTAATCATTTCCTCCTCCCACCAGAGTTCCTCTGTGCCATTACGTATTTCTTCCCCGGCTCAATTCTCGATTCCCTTTGCTGCACGCCTATTGCGAATCCACCCCTACAGGCTCGCCTTCCCTACCATATTCGCCAGTCTGAACATCATCCTTTTATTCCTTCCGAAGTTAATAATTCCCGGGTTCCGTTGGTAATTATATCTCGAACCGGGGGCGGTTTTAACTCTCGCCAGTTACCCTTCCTCTCCACATTATCCCATTATCATTTGTCGTCCCAGACCCCACTATCCCTTGTTTGCTCGAGATTGCATTATCTGGCTTCCTAGTTCACCATGTTTATTTCGCATCGTGGGTGGCTTCAAGTCCTTTTTTCGGTTACGCGAGTCTAAAATGCTTTTAACGGACGGGTAGAGGTAACGACGTCACCGTTCACGTGATCGTAAGGGTTCTAGGAAAGATCGATTGTTAGGAGATGCAGGAAACAGAAAAACTGATTATTCATACTATGAAATTATTGTTCTATAAGTAAAATGGCTATCTTTTCACTATTATTAATATACAATTGCAATAACCACATTAAAACCATCAACATTTTCCCTTATTTGTAAAAATAACCTCATTTCCCAAATAAAAAATGGCATAAAACAACTTATTCGAAGCTAATATCCCGCATCTCTGTGCTGGCGAGGGGTACGTGTCATTTTAGTTTTATATTTTTGTTTCTACGGATCGATCAAAACGTATATTATAGAATCCCAATACATTGCAGTCAAAAGCTCAAAGGAACCGGTAGAAATGATACATAGCTCTTCTCAGTTGGTCAAGGTTACTTAGCTTGTCATTTTTTTCTTACGGAAAACCTTTAATGAAATGACTCGCTATCTAAGCCATAGTGGCGATGGAAATGGCTTTGGGGTCAGCCGTCCAAAACGTACTCCTCAAGTAAACTTGAACAAATACATAAGAATCTTCTTTAGGTCAAGTCACCCTTCATGATGTACCGTGGGATAAATCATATAATATTAGTGCAAAAGATATGAAGAATGGTTCTCAAATGCAGCGTCATTTTCCTCCAGGGCAATAAAATTGCGAAAATTTTCTCAAAATGCTCAAAAAGCTTTCTGTCTCAAAAACACTGAATTTTATTAAAATTGTAAGTAATATAAAACGTAAAATGAAACAAATGCACACATATTGAGGAACTGAGAAAATATGCTGAAGTGTATTTGTTGATTTACAGAACTTCGAGACTAAGGGCATGACGAATGAGGTGTCCTGCGAAGCATTGCTAATCGCAATGGGGAATGTATATTGAAATACACGCATTTCTTGATGATTGTAATTTTCACAAAGAGCAAGACTTAATTTTCTAAAATATAATAACAGTTAGCAAACAGAGATAAAACAGACCTGTAAGTACTTTTATTTAAGTATTGAGGGATATAGTTTCAATAAATGTTAATTATTCACAAATCGATGAGTTATTGGTATTTCTTGAAGACAACTACTGTTGTCATAATTACTAATTTACAGCATTTTAGTTGAGCCAGTTAAGTTTTAAACAAGTCTAAGATGAAAAAATATCTATGTTAGAAAGAATATATAGCGCCTCACACGGCGTATAGACTGTGTCGTATTATTAAGTTGTGTATTTAACTAAATGTTAATGGGCTCTCAACGGAGTGACAGATAACCACAGAATCAGTGCTTTAGACATTGGTCCACAAGATAAACTACACTTGTATTTCCGCAAATAACATTATTTTTCCGATTGAGTTTGAAATAACTATCTCCGAACGCCATTCTCATTTTTGAGTCAGAAATTTGAATCGGTCAGAGTGCTGGATGGCATAGGTACTCGCTTCCAGTCCTAAGGGCTCGAATGCGAATGTCGGCGGTGTTTGACAATTTTCAGGGATGCTCTGATATTCATATTGTTTCCCATGATGACAGTACTACAGCAGTTTTACGTCCGATGATGGGGCTGTAAAGGTATGGACCTAATAGAGAACTTATTAGAAGTAAGCTGAGGACTTTTTTATCTCCACTTTTTCTTATTCCTCGATAGTCTTATCCATAAAAAAACCTACCCAGTCACCCAACGGCACAAATGAATGTAGCCATTGGGCGTATACTCTATTAATATCATTGAGGGACGCAAATTTAGCCGCTTTCCGAATTAAAAAAATATCCTCAAAGGTTAATCGCTTTTCGGGATTCTCCTACTTTATGGGATTACAATTAATTACTAATGTTTGAAAGGCTCGTCGCTCATGATACTCTTACAGGAAGTTAATTGGATTTGGAGTCGCCGAAAATTACGGAAACGAGAATAGCAAGGGAAAAAAATTATTTCAAGAAGAGGAATGGCTAACGTAGTGGCACACCGAAAAAATTATACGAATGCGTCCTTGGTCCTATTCACTACTCCCTCTATTCTGCCTCTTGAATTAGTAAAATTCACTATGAAAAACAAAGACCACATTGAATAAAACAAATAGTATTAGCACTAATTTTGAATCAAAATACGAACTTTCCACGAATTTCAGGTTGATATGGCGTTCATTACGCTTCGCACATGATAGGAATTACACAGCCCGGGGATCTAATTATGTGGGATCATTCATCTCCTCAATGGACAGGTGGAAACATCACTGCATTTGATACTGGGGACACGAACTGCCGGCAACTCGAAAGCATTGATTTCTTCAGAGGAGGAAAAGGACACATTTTCTCTGTCATTTTCGCCAAGTTTCAACCTCGCTGCTCGGCTAGGGGGCACTTGCAAGGGAACAAGAGTCGATCAAACCACAGGGTGTCGCCCTACCTTGAGGGTGCGACCCCCAGTTGTGCTGCGTACTCACGCCTGAATCAGCAGCCGGGTCGGCTGGCTTGCGATGGTCAGAGGGAAAATTTAATAATCCTCCTTGGTTCATGTCCGATGGAACTCTCGAGGTCTCGCTCACAAATTTCCGATTCCATCCAATACGTTCGATTCCACCTATTTCCCTGGGCCTTTGGCAGGAGCCTTCCGGTTGGACTTCTGGCCCACTGACACCCTCAATGACGGAGTAATTTTGTTTTTATCCGGCTAAAATCGTGCGAGCAAAGTTTGTGTGCAGGAAAAAAGCACAAATAACGATGAAAAGACTCCTCATGAAACATTATTCTTCCTCCAAACTTCTCTTCAGATAATCAGAGATACAGACTCTATGTTTATAAGGTAAGATATTTAAAATTCAGGAAATTATAAGAAAAATTTGGAAATTTACCTCGTAAAATATTTTAACCGGAATGCCAACCCGGGTCTTGCTGTTACCAGTTATTTACAATAATACGCCAACTCAGAGCAAAGGTGAATTTAAAATTTTGCTACACTCATATCGATCTTTGTTGGGCGTCTTTCCTCTTCCTGTTTCTTTATTCAGTTCAGCAGTGTTCCTGCCGTATGTATTCCACCCACGTAGCTTACTCTTTTCCTTTTTCCTCAACTTCCCAACAATTTTCCTATTCAAAAGACCGAAGGCATTCTATGATCTCTAATTACCAGCCCAATTCAAATACTTGGTCTATTATTTCTCTTGGGTGACTTTCTTTCTTCTCCCACTATCGATAGCGCCGCTTCTTCAACTCTCCTTTCGGTCTATTGCATTGATTTATCATTCTTTATACCAACATTTCAGCAGCCTCCAACCAACTCTAATTCCTAAAAAATTTTCAACATTTTTATCACATAGTATTTCGATCCAAAAAAAGTTTGTACTGATATCTTGTTGGCATATTTTCCTCAAGGTTCCTACTTTTTTCTTATTCCTAACCTTCACCAACATTTCTCATGCTAATTACTTTCTACATATTGATATCGCGTTGGATACTGCTCATAAACATTCACCATGTATTGTCATGATAATGTTTGTTATATCAGTTCAAGTCTTATGGCCCCGCACATACATAACATGCTCGTTGCTAATAATTGCTCACTGATAGCTAATAATATTCGTCTTTAAGGTCTGAGGATACATGTCTTGAAGCCTAAAATTAAATTAATATGGACTAATAGAGGATAATATAACTACTTTCGGTGAAAAGCATTGTTTCAATACGAAATGGTCATTATTTTGACTAGTATCCTAATAAAATTATCTTTGCCAGTAGTAGGTGCTAATATTTAGTTCATGCAACCAATGATTTAAAATTATATTTTAAGATTGATGTTGAAAGAACATTCTGCTAGCAAAAAATACAGTTAAAGACATATCTGATTAATTTAAAAATCCAATTGAATGACAGAATTAGCATTTTGATTTATTCAAATCGGTTATATTGGAATGATAAACTTGAACATGAAGTTCTATTTGGAATAAGCTCTCTGGAATAAAGTATTTCTTGTTATTATTTTATTTTATTATTTTATTAATTATATATTTAAAATATTACCAAGCCCTCATTGGCATAATTTAACGATGATGAGTTAATTAAATATAACTCTTCCCTAGAAAACGATCACTCAGCTTGTCTAAAATGTAATAAGCTTCCGAAAAAGGTGTGTTACTGAAGCCGAGTATCTAGTTCCATTAGTGCTAATGTTGCGAGAGTTTCCCAGAATACCTTTTAAAAAAAATTAGAAATGGGACATATGGTGCATTTTTATCAAGGTAAAAATGACAGAGGCAGCACCTTGAGCCACTTCACCGTGCCTAATTTCGTTTTTAACGCCACGTCACGGCCCGTACGTGACACGCGCGGATGAGCTTTTTGTGGAACTCCCAATGCACTGACCTGACGTGCGCGCGCGACCTTGAGTGCGGAAAAAACTCTTCTCGCGTGAATACTCCATGACTTCCAGGGAATCCATGAAGAATTCAACCCCGGGGTGGGAGGGGAGAGCGGGGGGGGAGGGTTGGGACGTGGATGTGTGTGGTGGGAGGGGGTTGGGAAATGCACAGAGTCGTCCACCCTTCCGTTCTCTTCTCTTTACCCGCCTACCATTTCGAAAACTACTGGCTTTCCCCTCCACAACGAATGGATGACTACAAAAATGAAAACTCCCACCACTGCGCCTCGAAGCGAGGGAGGGAGGGAGGTGAAGAGGAGCGGGAGCACCTTTTGCAGCCAGACCCGGATGGAGAAGGGAAACGAGAGATGGAAGGAAGTTGCAATCTACCGCGTGGTGTGGTGGTGCGGTGGTTGGGAGAGGGTGGGGGGGGGAGGGCAGGTGGGTGGTTGGTTGGGTATATGGAAGAGGATGAAACGAGGTTGATTAATGAAACGCTCGAGAGGGGGCAGCGCCGACGACTACGAGGAAACCCTTTCGCCTCCTCAGTCCTGCCGGGTTGACATCGTTCGCCAGAAAGAGACTGAGATGAGAGGGAGAGGTAGGAGGGGAAGAAGGGTATGGGGGGAGGGGAGGACTCTCCGCGCTTATTTTCGACCAAAGGTCGAATCTCAAAGGCGACACCGAGACAGAAATGGGAGTTGGGTCATATTGGACGTGAGGCTCGCTAAAGAAGAAGGGGTAGATATGCGATGTGCTGCAATTCTTTGCATTGCTATGCTTCAAGGTGTATCATTCGCTACGGAGTACATCACGTTAAAAATTTCATAAATATGCTTAAATCTTCAAAAGAAAACCCTTTTCATCCAGTAATTTTCAATGAATCTATAGCTGATTATCGTTGGATATCGTTGGGTCGAGCAGACAATTTTGTGGTAAAATTAAATTTGAAATTAAATGCAGCATTATGCGATATAGATACGATGCACAATAACATTTTAAAGTGATTTTACATTACAATCCGAGACCTTAGGGATAAAAAATTGAATTTCAACAAAATCCTCAAATTATTACAATGCGTCGACTACAGAGAAGAATTTTAGTACGTATCCCAATACTGTTGTTTATATAACGATAAAATTGACGAATTTCCAATCACTGCATTAAAAAATGATGTGACACGAAGTCACTCGCACGGGCGCATATACATTTTTCATCAAGGGTTGAAATTCGCCATGAAATAATCATTTCACTCGATCAGAATTCGTACCCGGATCTCCAAATTGCCGATTAGGTTGGCCGGTTACACCACCAAGCCATCTTCCTTCAAGGCTTTGTACGCGCGACCTTCGTCCTATGGGCTGCACTGATGACTTTAGGCGTGAACATTTAGTTTAGTATGTTTCTAAGGATAATTGGGAGTAATTATGTTCCACAACTGGAAAATGTTTTGCAAGGTCGTGATAAAATATGAATGAGGGCCTTAATATAATTTCAATAATACAAATTACTATATCGCGAAGCGACATTAAAATTAGAATGAATACAGCGCAATCCTTTGGCAAAGTGAGCCGCGATTGCGCACTAAACCCGATCCGCCGTCAATTTTTTTTCTTTTACGCGCGCTAACCTGTCGTCCGAATCACGACCTTCCAACCCCTTCTCACATTTGTCCGTCTTTCCCAATGCCCCTGAAGAGATACCCTTTTTTTGGACGCTCTCATGACGTCATTATGATGGGGTGGAGGATGGGAGATTGGCCGGAAGATCGGGTGGCGGAGGTCGTCATGGCACACTGTCGTAATAAACGGGAAGAGTGGGGGGAAATGAAGATTAGCGCACTTTCCTGTCCGTGTCCTCAAAGTCCACCGTGATGGCGCATCCTCTCCTTAAAAATAGGTCGAACCTCTGCCCTTACCCCTAGTCGATATATTTTAGCTCACAGAGCCATAATGGGAGCAGTTTCCGCCATGAATCTTTTGACCTGCACCGTACACATCGTTTCGATGAAGGCATAAAGTGCCTGTCTTAGGGTGTACCACGGATAAAGAGGCCAAGACTAAAAAGCCGGTCTCACTGGCCCCATCGTCTTAATTTCCGCGCATAATTTTGTAAAATGGTGATAATGCTGCCAGGAAATAATCATTGGCGATGCAGGTGCAATTTAAAGTTGGAAAATAATGGAAAAAAGGCATGACTTGGGCAATTTGAGAAAATAATACTACCTAGTTTGGCCAAATATAAATAAGAATAAAATGATAAAATATACAGTAAAAATGTAAGACCAGTAAAACATGAAAATAAACAGTAAGGAAAGTGATGGAACACTCCGGGAAAATAATTTTTAAAACTTGGAGCAACTCCGAATCTCGGAGTTATTGGTGGACCTTATGGATATAATATCCATCATCCCGTATAATAGCGTCAGTTCTTCTCCAACTCTGCATACCTATTATTTACCTCCTACCTACCAGCCTTCAGCAACCAGAACGCCCTCAACAGAATAGAAAATAACGGTATTGATACGTATTATATGCATATTTTTGTGCCTTTTAGTTTTTTTTCTGCGAGGGTCCTTTCCTCAAGGCTCTTTGTGTCTTCCTTAACTCTCGTTTTATGGTCAAGAAAAAGCCTCCAACTGAAAAAGCTACACGGGGAATCAAATGTAAATCGTACAAAAAAGAAACCGGATAGTGAGTCGTGTGGATGAGGAGAGACGGGACCTATTCAAGACCCTCTGCTCGTGGATGAAGCACTCTTGACTCCGATCTTGAGGTCATTGTAAGGATTCCCTATTCCCCCAAACTCATCCCGATAGAAAGAGCAGTAGCCGTTGGAGGAGGACGGAGAGGGACCGATACATTTATCCTCCCATTGATTCGCGGGTCATCTCGCAAGGCTGTTGTGGAAACAAAGGGAATATAGGGACTCACTTTCTGTAGATAAGAGGAATCAACAGAAAGAGCAGCAAAGAAACTCTGTGAAGGAACAAAAGAGAGCCACGGATTAAGAATGGCTTGTAAAAACAGAATGGACCATTGTTTTCCGCACAGAGGGTCCCATTTTATTTACATTATATCTTAGCACCTTTTATCAACAAGTAAAAAAAAACTCGTGACGCTTCCAATATCCGCAGCTAATAAATAAACAAAGCACCACTCCAAATGTCCGAATAAGGCATCGGAATATAAGTCGGTGGGTTAGATAAGAATTTTGAGTTCCCATTAGCAATATTGAGAATTCTTATGCCTCTTTTTCCGTTAACTATGAGAGGTCCTAGTAGCTGTCATTAGGGTAACATGTACAGTACGTACTCCAGGTGGACATTGCGGGGTAATAGGAGCAGCGTGTCTTTTGTTTACTTTCGATTATTTTACGTGCGTTTCCTTTTTGAGAGCTTTTTATTTCTAAATGAAAATGTGAGAATTAAAAAATATTGCGCTATTGGTCACAATCATACTTCATATTTTTATTATCCATGTGTTCCATATTAAATCATTATTTGGACAGATAATATTTCTCAAAATAACTGTCTCAAAGTTACTCCAGGATGTAGTACAACTTTGTGATACCCAAATTTTTCTCTACGTTATGTCGATACATTGACATTTGTCACATAGTAGAGCGTAATGTGGTTACTATAGGACTCTGAATGACCAGAGAACATAAACAAACGTTGAATTACATTGGTAGACTTTAGATTACGTTTCTATCTAATCTCAGGAGTATTCAACCTGTTTTCTCCTAGTTCCAGTTATCGTCCTTCTCACTCAAGCACATTCAGTAAAGTACCTAGTTTTTCAATATTTGTAAATTAGTAATTTGGACAATATTAAAAAACTATAGCAAGATAAACCTACACATTGTCACCTCCCGTGATAGCAGGCATGACATGCCCATCTATTTCACACCAACCGTTGTCTGATTCTTCGCTCATTACAAACTTTTCATCGCTTTCAAGTAAAGAATCATGACATTTGAATCATTTGATGAGAGTTATTTGTAGCCTTCTTGAGCTATATAACATATCAGTCGTCATGAGCTATATAACATGAGCTTTTTGAGCTATATAACATGTCGGCATAACAGTGATATGGACCCTCTCCAATCTTTCTTCCATTTAATACATACATGCAATTGGGGCTCTAAAACTATAAATAAGCGTGAACACTTTGGGACAGTGACTTATCTACATCTACATCTACATAATACCCTGTGAGCCGCCGCTTATACTGCCACAATGTTGAACCGCTGTTCAGCATGTCACGCATATTTTATTCAAAGTAAAAACAAATAAACTCAAACCAAAACACTACTTTCATTGTAAGTTTTTTTAAAATTATGCATTCAAATAAATTAACTTTGAAATTCTAAGTTGCTCAAAATTTTCTTCAATTTTTCTCAAAATTTTGTTCACCAGCGGAAAGCTTAAAAGCTTTCCTGAGAAGCGCTAAACGCGCATAGCCTAAAATAGCTTTACAGGACTGTTTCCAACTCTGCATATATTTCACGGAGTCTTTCACCTGTGGCAAAAGCTTCTGAACAGACATTCCCGGAATATTTTCTCCCTCAACTACTTTGGAAAATCCAGATAACCGGAAATATTGTTGTGTGGCGTATAAGTCGTAAAGTTGTACCCGCAACTTTACGACTATAACTTTACGACCCGCTCTTCAGCATGTCACGCATATTGTATTCAAAGTAATAACAAATAAACTCGAACCAAAACACTACTTTCATTTTAAGTTTTTTAAATATTATGCATTCAAATAAATTAACTTTGAAATTATAAGTTGCTCAAACTTTGTTCAATTTTGCTCAAAATTTTGTTCACCAGCGCAAAGCTTAAAAGCTTTCCTGAGAAGCGCTAAAGGCGCATAGCCTAAAATAGCTGTACAGGACTGTTTCCAACTCTGTGCATATATTTCACGGAGTCTTTCACCTGTGGCAAAAGCTTCTGGACAGACATTCCCAGATTATTTTCTCCCTCAACTACTTTGGAAAATCCAGAAAACCGGAAATATTGTTGTGTGGCGTATAAGTCGTAAAGTTGTACCCGCTGTCACAAAGGTTTACAGAACTTCTATGACATGACAAACATATGACAAATCAGGTTTTCTGAAAAAAAATGCTTCGATTGCAATTCTCATCTCCTACGACCCTTCTAAATACTCCTTCCTCTAGACTGGCTCCCGCAGTGTGTACTGATAATTAAGCATATTTGTACCATTTCGAGCCCTTACGCGCCTTCAAATTTCTCAATTACAAGAAAGAAACTTATGACGTAGATATTAACGAAAATGTCTTACACAGCTCCTAAGTCGTCAAATTTTTGTATTTTCTAAACCAAACTCCTTCCAAAAGAAATGATTGGCTTTAATGAGCGATTAATCATTATTATTACAGTAATTTGGAGTATAAAAATCAAGGTCGGCAAAACTGAAGAAGTGACGTCATTTAAACGTTTATTTCATTCCCGCGAGCTGTCACATCGCAGGTTACATCAATAATTGTCCAACCTTTACGGGTCAGTTATTTTTAACATCATCGAGGAAGAGAAAAAGTGGGATTGTTTCAATTCATGGAAATAAATATAACACATTTTTATCTGCACATGGTTGAAAATACAATAGAAATTATTCAAATAATAAAGTTAAACTCACTAACCCTTTGTTAAAGATAACGACCGCGATTGCAAAAAATATGACTTAATATGAACTTTATTTTCAATTGTTTATTTTGGAACAACACATATATGTCTTATTTAATTTACAATGATAGCAATGAGGCACATAGGATCTTTTGCAAAAAAGATGACTAATTCCACTCGGGCTATTACTTCCACAGTGAAGAGAAAATAAATAAAGTTGTTTATTTGTCCTTTCACGCTTCAATTGTAAACTCCATTCCTTATATTCCACGCTTTTCATGTTTGGATGAGCTAAGGGGCGATTCTTAAAAGTATTCCCGAATTAATAGGGACTGAACAAGGTGTTTGAAATGTACATGTCGAGATGCACAGAGGAAGAAATAGAGGGAATAGAAAATATAAGAGAGCGGAAACTCGACAGATTTCCTCCCGAAATAGGATTCTTGGGAAAGGGAGAACCCTTTCACGGTGGTTCTTCCAAATTGGACGGAGGTGAAGAGACTAACGGGTCGATAACCAAAGCGAGAGATCCGAGAGGGAAGATGCTGCGAGGCGGAAAAGAGAGCGGAATTATAATCTTCCCAAATGCGGCCTCGATAATGGAAGGGTCTGTCTTTCCGTAAACATCCTGAGGAAAAGACGGTGAGGTGGAAGTTCCCGGGGAAACTCCAAAGAGACTAACACATGGTGCATTGAAATAGAGCTTAAGATCTACATGGCTGTTAATAGAAAAGGATTTAGTTGAAGAAGCCAGTTTCATGGAGAAAATATTATAAGCATTGCTAAGAACAATATCGATTTCAAATTACGCGTAATCTCTCGGCTCTAGAATTAAATGTGGCATTTGTTTCCTTTAAATCCACAGCCATTTTCCCTACATTCCACCATCTCAGGGGAGATGTTGTAGGACAGCATTTAAAAATGATACCCAAAGGATATCGTACTGTCTACTAGATTTTCAAGTCTTAAATCACGTGTTTTAACTGGCTAGCAGTCATCATCAGGTACAAATATTCTTGCAGGAATAGTTGTATAGGAATAGTTGTACCTGATGATGACTGCTAGTCAGTTGAAACACGTCGTCAGAGTTGAAAATAAAGTAGACAGTACGATATCCTTATAAATCAATGAATAAACTTGATTTTTCCACAATTTTTTTTCCTTTCACTACCTAGATTTTGACACTCAGGTCATCATCAGGTGACTACATAATGATCTGAGTGTCGAAACCTAGGTAGTGGAAGGAAAATAAAAATTGTGGAAAAATCAAGTTTATTCATTGATTTATAATGAATCATTTCCACCAAGTAACAGCCGACAACACCAACTAGTACGATATCCTTTGTGTATCATTTTATCATTGTCCCAACGTTTGATGGATGGTAAAAAAACTCTCCTTAAATAGTATTGATAGTTATTTGTTCCAATAAAGTTGAAATATGGATGGTGTTTAAAATTTAAGTTCGGATCAATTATATTAGTTTTTTTTATTCTACGGTAGAAAATTTCCAAAAAAGTTAACAAGTGTTTGCTTATTTTTTCGATCAACTATTAATTATATTAATTATCAATAATACATATGAGCATTTATCCGCAATATTTGAACTGACGATGATTGGAGATACACGATTTCCGGTTCATATTGAACACAAGAACTTAATGCGGAATGAGCTCACACTGTGGACGCCCGCGTCTTCCAACTAGTCGAGGAGTATTTTTGTCTCTTGTCTTAACAACAGTATGTTCAAACTCTCGGAGTGCGTATCCTAAGGGATTTGTACTAGGGAGTGAATGTATGTACGAAAAGTTGAAGTTTTAAGTTGAGCTGAGAAGGCAGTAGGGATATGAGTTGCTAGCATGTTTCTGATACAACGGGTACAATTTCAGTAAATAAGAAACAAAGCAAAAAGGGTAGGAAACGGTGGCTTTCTAATATCAATGGAATATTTTCTTTTATCATATCCAATCTACAAGAATGGTGCATTTTTGTTAATGCGAAACATTTTTTTGACCAAACGCGGCCTTTCTCAAACCGTCTCTGTAAGGAGCGGTGCCATCTGCAATTTTTTTGTATACATTTGCATTTTATTTTCTCACCTCTGATAGCGCATCTTTAAATAAAATTGTACACTCACCATGGTGTCTTTTAACTGGCGAAAATGAGAAATAAATTTTCTTTGCAATTGATAGGCATGACTAGATAACTGCATAGATAAATAAGTACAACTTCGGCGTCATATTCTCAAGAACCGTTGAGAACACTCCTTGAGTCACATTTTTTAAGGCGAACAGACATAATTGGTTGGTCCAATTATTACTTGGGGGAGGTGAAGGACAAATGAGGTCATTTTCGCCAATCAGGAGATATGGTGAATAGAGTCAGGGAAGAGAGAAACTCGGCATCTCGCAAAATACCTCCACTTAGCGGAGGGCGCCTTTAAGCTCAGGTTCACACATTTCATGGGACGGACGCAGTAGTAGGTACTCTCCATTTGACCTTCACACAACAACTAAAAAGGAATGAGAATTCAATTGAGTAATATTCACCATTACTGGGGCTCGAAATCGAGCTTCCAGCATGGGATGCCAGCGTTAACACCAAAAACCTCCTCAAACCCCTTGAGAGGCAACTATTAACGATCGGTGGCAAAAGGTCCACAATTGATCTTTCCACATTACGGGAAAGTTGTGAACTTACCTCCTCCACCTCAACCTCCTCCACACTTAGGTGAAACCTCCTCCACAGGGTAGGTATATCACCTAAGTAGGGGAAGAAATTCTAATGAAAAACTACTGCCACTGCCGGGATTCAAACTCGAGCCCTCAAAGTAAGAAGATAAAACTCGAGCCACCGTTTTAATCTAATGGCTCTGCATTGATGTTGCTGTACGGATCAGAAACTTGGTCGTTGCGGAGAGAGGATATATACGTACACTGGAGGCATTTGTAGTGTGGGTTAGGAGAAGAATGAAGGAGGTGAGACGAGTAGCAGAGAAGAAAAACCAGGAGGAATTAGATATGGTGAGAGAGGAAAAGAAGTTGGTGGCGGAGACTCGGAGAAGGCAAAAGAAATGGATGGAGGAGGTTGAGAGGTGAGGACATATTGGAGAGGATGATAGAGATGGAAATTTTGAGGAAGCATGGAAGGGGAAAAGGAAGTGGACAGAGATCTTGGATGAAATAAGGAGAGGAAGAGAGGGTTTGAAAAATCAATGATTGGCTGATGGAAAGTGAGGTATTATAGAAATTAAGACATATGTATAAGGGCTGTCCAAAACCAAAATACCGGTATCATGATGATTTAGGGATAGCTTCCGCGTTGTGTCATTTGGTGACGACAGTTTTGCGAGCGTTCCAGCTCGCTTCAGGTCTCAAGTCTGACTTGAGACCTGAAGAAGTGAGCTGGAACGCTTGCAAAACTGTTGTCACAAAATGACGCAACGCGGAAGCTATTCCGAAAGCCATCTGATTCAAGACCATTCCACGGTAGCTTTCACAACTAAATACTGGTAGAATACCAAAATAAAAGACTTTGTTATGCGTATTATACTTCCTTTTCAGGCATTTCCTATTATCAGGCATAATCCTAACATGCGAAGTCTTCTCCCGTCTATTTCCCACGGCTTTCACGAGGCTTGAGAAAGGGTCGGCGGAAACGACCGTCGTCCACCCTACTTTGAAGAGGAAGGCGGAGGAGATGGAAAGGAGAGTTAATCACTTTCAGACAGGCGGGAACGAAGACTGACGGGTTGGTTTGGCAAGGGCGACGTTCCTCCTCCTCATCTCCATCTCATCACTGTCTTGATTCCCGAGATAGTCAATTAGAGTTGGAGGTTGCAAGGGGGTGGGGAGAGGGTGAACAAGTGCCAAAGTGGAGTCATTTCTGAGGAGATGCGCCCTGGATGGAGTCATGCAAGAGACGCCAGGAGCAGAAGGGAGAGACGGCTCAAGAGAGATGCAAATCAGATGCAATTAATGCCGGGAGGACGACCATTCGGCCTTGGACATTTGGGGAAATGCAGAAGATACCCGCTGCTCATTCGGGCGGGAAATTGGCCAACTTAGATAGAAGAGATCCCCTTATGTCGAAACACACCAGTACTTTATAATTCCTGTTATTAATGAGTGATGAACTAAACTCCATCTTTTTGGCGCATCTAATGATTTTTGCTCATTTTGCCGCACCTCACACCCCAGCCTTATATTACTCAATTTCTGTGGAGTTTCGGAAGCTCTTCTAATTCCTTTTATATTTTTAAATACTAATTAAATTATACCCATATGTGCAGCATGAGTTATAATTACTATTTGACTGGGAACCTATTCTGAAATGTTAATTATTTTATTTGTCCGACTTCACATTGATTACCATCTCTTTGTTTAACCATTTATGACGAGCTTTTGCTTTTAACCAATAGATCACGTGAAAAATATTTATTCGGGAAACACTTTGAACTGTTGTGTTCCCTAGGACAGGTTCGAAACTTCCATCATTATTGTACACTTAACACTGGAAAGTATAGTAAGTCCTATATTATCGACTAGGTTTTCTCTTTATATGTGTCACTTTGCGTCTAAGGGGTTAAGACGGGAGAGAATAAGAATTACTGAGCGCGGCAAGAGAGGGGATTTTAAATTATCTGAACAGATGAAACCCGCAAGTGAAGACGTGTTTTGTACTAAAAAGTCCATTTCTAATCTTAAAAACTGATGCAATGGGTGGAAGAATTGTTCTGGAAGCTTCGGCACTCTAAAGCCGAAAAGGCACAAAAAATTCCTGGAAAATACCTGAAACTCTGACAACAGATATGGAATATTTAAAATGGTTGTTTGTAGCTCAATCATAGCCAATGGAATCGATATTTTTATGCCACTAGCACTTTACTTAGGAGAAAGTGGAGGCTTTCTGTTCGCATAATTAGAGTAGAAGAAGGAAGTGCAGAGGTCCTAATTTATGGAGGCTTGATGGGAGAGATCACGACGCATCATTAACGCCCGCCGATTTATTTCTCTATGCCATTAGTGCAAAGCTCACTCCTACTATCCATTTTAATTGGGAACCATCCCGTAATACCCCGTCCTTGTATTCTGTGAAATCGGCTTATTCCTGGAAATAGCTCATTTGATAAACTTATTCAAATGCTGATCAAAGTAGGCTCATAATTTGCATAATACTGTGTAGCTGGGTTTAATTCAATTGCATTTTTCATCTACAACTGGAAGGAATCCCCAATTATACTTTTGATCTATTTGTTTTGGTGAAAAAAAGTCTTTTTGATAAAAAAACATAAGGATTCTCGTATAGCTTTAACCCACAGCCCGCAACCATGGACAAAGGTGCACTTAAATACGCCCCTAGATAATGTCATCACAATTAAAACTACTTTACCGCGGATAAAGAGCCAGGAAAAAGTAATTGAGAGTTTGTAAAGTGCACCCTACCGGAAAGAAATCAGAACCACCCTCTACAAAGGGCGGGCTTATCTGGCGGAGTGCAAGCATTTGCATTCATTTTTCTCCGCAACAAAAGGCACGTAAGTTTGCTTGTTTTAAAAGGGCAAGCGAAAGAACCTTGCACCGCGACCAACAAAATGCCGCGAGCTCTTTGTGCCACGGATTGCTTTCGCTTCCATGAGCTTGGATCCGCCGGACAAAGGAACGGAGCCCTCTTTCCCTGAAGCGCCCATGGGCGGGAGGGAGGGAGGTAGGCCGTCACACGTCACAGCGGCGTTCCGTCGAGGGCCGGGCGATCTGCGCCTCTGACACAGTTACAATGGTCTTGGACCCTGAATTTATTCATTCTCTCTGTCTGCCAGATGCTGGTCGAGAGAGGGAGAAGTAGGTAGGGAGAGAGATCCTGGCTTTTGTGGACCCAGCCATTGAAACCACCATCTGAGCGAGCGACCTCAATTAACGCCTCTGACGCTGGGGTAGATGTGCAGTGTTCGGCTTCGTTCGGAGCCCCGAAAGCAGGTGTGACACATGTGGCCCACGAACAGGACGTTGTTCGATCGAACCTTAGCCCAGAATTGGGGAAACTCAAGGCTGACGCAGCATCGAGGAGGGAGTGACATGGAAAAAATGGGTATCACTTAAAAATTCGAGAGGGGGCAAAAGATGACGGCTGCTCGGATATTTGCTCCATTACTTGATTGTGAAATATAATGTTTTCTTTTTGGTGAAACGTCTAATAAATGGATGCGTACGGATGAGGTATAGTCCGTTCCACATTTAGTCGACAGCATGAGCTCATATGGACACTAATTTCCGGAGTTATCTCCATTAAGCCGGAGGGGCGATGTTGTAAATGGTAGCGGGAAACTTAACTTGGCACTATTGCCGCGCATGAACTGTTTTTCAAGGAGTCTTCCAAAGTACAAATTTAACTTTCAAGAGGAAATTAATTCAAAACGGTGCCGACAATTGTAGTCGACGCGGCGCAGGCGTGAGCACACTGGACATACGTTTGTCAGCAGCGTTCTCCATGGGATCCATACTGTCAACAAAATGTGGAAAGAGAAAGGTTGAAAGGATAACATAATAGGTCATTATAGTATTTATGACGCCATCATCCAAAGAATAATAATAATAATTTCTCTATACGTAACAGCCGAAGCCAATTACTACGTATTAAATAAATGGACGAACACATACAACCATGCCCAGGGAGGTGTAAATATCCTACCCAGGCGGGACTCGAACCCGCGACCTTCGTTTTGTTAGGCGAGAATTTTTATCCGAGGACTTTACCCCGTCGCCACCGAGGCCGGCAAATGAGGTATAGTCCGTTGAGATATCATAAGAAGATGAACATCAAGCATTTTTATATGTTAAAGTATATCCGCTGGGGTAAAACTGGCGCGTAGTGGAATGGATCTCGTAATCGGGGACGTTGGAGAGCCTTGTAGTTGTTATTACAGAAAAAAGATGGAAATCCATATAGTTATCAAATAGTAAAAAAATAGATTTTAGCTGTGAAAACTGAACAAATTTTTTAATAAATGGAAGTGGTTTTAACTCTTTCAAAGAGAAGAGTAGATTCCGGGGGAATGGTAGATTTCAAGCAGAAAATAGCGGTTGCAAAATCTAATTCTAAATTAACAATAAATAAATCTAATTCTGAATTTAAAAAGCCCAGAATTATCCACACAGAACATTTCAGGAAATTTTTGGAGCCACAGAAACTTACGGTAAAAGCCGAGAGACAGCCAACCGCAAGCGTAAAGTTTGTGGTCTTTATGATGAAGTACATTTGCTTATTGATCTCATTATTGTATGAACTAAAAAAGGTGTTTATAGTAGACATTGAAACAAATATTTAATCTCTCGCCAAAACTAAACGAGGAAGTCATTATTATCATAGTCATATCATTTCAATTGGAAAAGTATGAGTTGAATAATAAATGTACTTCACTTAATCGCAGACAAAATGTCGCCTGAAGATTGAAACCAGACTTATCTTAAGACTGACTCATTTTTAAATCCCTAAGTAAGGAATATGCAAGCGGCTAGGTCTAAGCCGAAAAGTTGAAAAAGTCATTTTTGGAAGAAACGGACGAGAACGAGTCGGCAAAATGAATGCTATTGCGAAATTTTTAAGTCATAAGTATGGATAAAAAAATTAAAACTCACAGAAAAACACCTTAAAGAAAGCTTTTTTGAGCTCCAGAGGAAATGTTCTGCGGGATCCTTAATCCTCTAAGCCATTTCCGTACATCCCGCTCCCTTCTTGGTGATTCTAGAGTGAACTCGAGGCGCCCAAATTTTGTCCGAAGGAAGGATGGATTGTCATTTAATCTTCTCTGAGATACCCGTTCCGGAAAAGTTCCATCTCCGGCCAACATAAATATGCTGCGCGTCTACTGTATGCTAGCGTCACATCCTTGTGTTTCCTCCTATCCTCTACGACAAACTGTCTCGTTTTTCCCTTACTAAACCTTCGTCGTCAACGGATATCGTTAGAAACTCAAGTTACTAGGTACATCACAGGAGGAGATGACCTGCTTTAACTCATACAGCACGCCTCTTATACGCGATTCCCTTTGCTTTTACGAAACCCAAAAGGATAACACAAGGCCTCTGTGATGTGCGGCTAAAATTCTGAGGAGATGATGATCATTTAAATAAAAGATCATTGTACATTTGGATAGGACTTTATACATTGTCTGATGAAAAATAGCAAAGATAATTACATGAATTTACCTTGTGGTAGCAGTAAAATAATGTAAAGTAGACATTTAACCAATCACTAAAAATAAAACAAAATCAGACATCAATAGAAAAAATGAAAATTAACAATGAATCAATCGTTCAAAATACATTTTCTGCACCAATTCTTAAATTGTGTTGCGTTAGTAACTCAAGTTTGCCAATGCAACGCAATGTAACACTAAATCAAAACTAAACGAGGAAGTCATTATTATCATAGTCATATCATTTCAATTGGAAAAGTATGAGTTGAATAATAAATCTACTTCACTTAATCGCAGACAAAATGTCGCCTGAAGATTGAAACCAGAATTATCTTAAAACTGACTCATGTTTAACACGAAACCTTCGGCTGAAATTAACAGTACTTAAATGGATTTTTTCTCCGTTCCTCCTCGGAGCAATTTTGCAATTTTGTAATAACTAAATGCCGTTGTCCTTAAAAACGGCGTCAAAGCAACAAAATAGTTCTCGTGCATGAAGTAAATTCGTTTAATTCAAAATAAATTAATAAAGTAGTAAAGAAAGCGCCTATATTACAAAAAAATAGGTTTCAGGTCAGGTTGAGGAGTGAAGTGGATAGCCGCGAAAAAAGCAACGTTCAAGGTTTCATTTTCCGAGTGCATCCAATATAAACTTAGAAATAAAAAATAACGAATTACGAAAACGAAAATGGAAAAAAAGAACACTGAACTGTGATCGTACGGCGTAAAATTCGTTGAAATTGAAATTAAATAAAGCTCTCGAACTGGACCGATCCGCAGTGGACTAACGGAGGAGGCCTCTAGGGGAGGCGGGCGTTTGGAGGCGGGGGGCGTTTTGAGGCGGGGGGCGTTTTGAGGCGGGGGGCGTTTTGCGGAGGAGGAGGCGGGGAAGCAGCAAAAGGCAGACAACGCGTGCGTTCCGATTCCCTTTGCGGTACATCCGAGCGGAGTAAACAGTTGAGCGAGCGGAAGCGCATTATCCGCCCAGCGTGGTACAAAACTTGCCGCGCGTTAACCGTGCAATTTTCCACGAATCTACCCTTTTTTCCCCTTTCTCCCTTCCTTCCTCTGCCCTTCTCTCCCCTATATTCTTTTCCTGTCCTCTCCACTCACGTATATTCCCTTTTTCATCGGTTTTATCACATTCTTCTTCCTCTTTTTTTCTCTCGTTTCCTTTACTGCCAACGACGTGATCGCAGACCGCTCGTCTTGCAATATGGGAATTTTTTTCCACCTCCTCAAACCTTATCCCTAAAACAGCGTCACTTTGCTTTTCTTCCCGTATTCCACTTCTTCCTTACCCTTACTGTGCTCTCAATGACTGAATGTACGTGCATATTTCTTTGATTTATATTTTACTCAGATCCACAGACTATTTTTCAGGCTTTTCTCACACCAACATCAGTGTATTCCTGCAGTGGTAATTTTAGAATGAAGTATTTATCTCCTTAAAATCAGAGTATAAAATTTAATAATACTTATAAAAGCAGAGCCCTAAATTTTTTCTCCTAATTACATCTTTGTCTATCACAGTATTTGCCACTGAATGCTATTGATGGTACCTATATATCACAGCAATGCTTTGTATTGTTAGTTTTATTAGCTACTACATTACTCCGTTGTCTCAGGCGTAACTTTATGGAATTTGCTTAGCATATTGAATGAGAAGCAGTAACTTTGTGATTCCACATTTATCTCGCCCTCTCGCCCCTCCCCCCCCCTCCTCTCCACCCTTCCCCCCCTTATGTTTGTGACTATATATGCTGAGTGTTCTGGGATATTTGTACCTGATGATGACGTGCTACGTCGAAACCCGGGTCGTTTACAATAAATAAATGTGGAATCACAAAGTTACTGCTTCTCATTCAACTACTACATTACGGTGAAAATTTTTTCTCTGCCTCAGTCAATTTCGTCTTATGTTTCAGTTTCAGGCCTTAATTTGTGAAAACGCGACACATGCAATAATTGCTCAAAAATGTACATTCCACAATATTTTTAATTATTTTTACCGACCAAGTTTCCGATATACATTGTCGTTTTCAAGGTGACATTGAATAAAAATGACATTGTATATCAAAACCATGGTCGGTAAAAATATTAAGAAAAGAGAGGAATGTAAAAAGCTAGAAATTATTTCATCCGTTTCGTCTTTTTCAAATTTTAAATATATTTTATAAAAAGCGTTAGCTACAAGATTTTATTTTGAAAACTTTGAACTGGTTTAATCTCTTTTGGTATTCTCATCATCTTTCATTTTTTCAGTAAAAATGTATTGCATTCATATTTTGTTCCATCGTCTGATGAATTGGTTGGGAGAGAAGAAGGGACTCAAATCTCTCTCTGTCTCTCTCAAATCTATCTCAATCTCGCTACAGAATTATTAAGATACCAACCGTCTCTCTCTTTTACATTTTCTTCCCAATACATCCTTGCATCCGTCCTCTTCTCTTCATCCTTTCTCTCTCTCCTTCCGTTCATCCCTTCGGTCTCCCCCATCCTTCTCCATTCCCTTTTCGCCTTGTCCCATTGTCCCACCCCCCTCTCGCTCTTACTCGAAACCAATTTCCGCTCATGTACTCGCCCCGGGGATCGTACCGTTTTCCTTTTTACTCGCCCACCACACGATTCTTTTTTCCCATTTGATTCGAATTCCTTTTTTTATTCGCTTTTTTCCTCGATAACGGCGTCGTTTAACGTGATTTTATACATATTTCCGCTGTCTTCGGTTATACATTTCGAGCAATCGGAAGGGTTCTCTAATCTCACATTCAGTTACAGTTTGGTGCATTGTTTTCTCAGAGATTTTGAATGGAAAAAGTAAAGGAAAGGAAATGGATTGCGACCGACTAACAAAAAACTGAAAAAACACTGTAATGCACTGCAGAAAAAAACCAGTATATGCTGAAGTGACTTAAAAATAGAGAGTTGAGGGATTTTAGCCGTTCTTGTTTTGAAAGCCAACGGAGGATGACTGGAGTACCGCTCAAAAAAGTTGAGAAGCCCTTAGATTTTCCGCTAGTACGCCGAAGAACATTAAATTATTCTCTGCAATGAGGTTCATGCTCTTCATTGGAAACAAAACTTCGAATGAGATGGATCATTTTCAAAAAGTATTGTTAACAAATGCGAAGCGTGATTATTTGTAAGGATTTGGCTCACATGATGCTAAGTCCTCTGATACTGAGACTCCCAAGGTTAGTAAAATAAGTTATCATTGTGGCTGATTTTCTGAGGGTCAGAGCTTACCTTCTGCTGAAAAAGTTTTCCCCAGGTAGCCTTTTGAGCTTTTGACTTACTTGCGAAGAACACTTCGTGAAAAGTATCGATAAAACGATATAAAATTAACGATATAAAAAACTGGGATATTTTTTACCGTCGCAAATAAGGCAATTCCGGTGCTTTTCATCCTTAAATTCTCCTTCGCTCTATTAAAATCAACCTGTAATATGTACATCACTAAACTTTCACTTGCCTTTCCTTTGCCTTTGTTTATTTGCCTTTCTCAATTGATTTCCTAATATTGATACTACGCATGAAATGTAGATTGAGAACAATTTTGCTGCCTTTTAAATTATTACAAACTAATGCTAAGGATTATTCACGGAGGACTTCAATGTTGCCGTAGTAATGTGACATCGGATTTGAAGTCTAAATGTATTTAATTTCAGACAAATGAAGTTTTCACTTTACAATTCGAGTAAAATCACCTTTCACTTCCAATTATACAAGGAACTTGCTGGGAGTCGTTAAATAGAAAAAAAATATATTTTTCGAAAAAAACAAGCTTGGAATAAAAAAACGCATAACTTAACATAGCATGTATATATAGGTATATGACTATAGGAAACTTTAGCTGAATATATTTGGACTTCTCATCAATAATAATGGGAATTCTCGAATCTATTGCGAGAAAAAAAATCAAAATTTAGCTATGTCAGAATTCAATTAGGAAAATCATTGCTTGATTTGGCTTGTAAAATAACGGAGAATAAAGATGTCTGGCAGCTTAGATTCATTTTTTTACAGAAGACTTTCTCCAGTCAACTGAACATAGATCTAACTTTCGTATCTCTTAAAGCACACTGTGCTTATTTTCAAGTGGGGGTAGCTGAAAAGCTTTAAATACCCAAAACGTGGTAAACAATGTTTTGAATTAAACTAAAACAATCCAAAGGAAACTGATCCAAAAAATATCATTCTGTTTGGAGAAAATACAGCGGAGGTTTAAGATACCGAGAAAATTGCTAGGTGAGACATGTTGTGGAAAAAGCTTTTCCGCTCAATAAAAGTGTCATTTATGCAGGCTACTTGTCACTGTTTGAACTCCAACTATAAAAACTCCAGACCTGTAATAAAGAGGTCTAAAATTTCAGTGAACTTCAGAACTAGGTCATGCTCTATAACTCATGAAATTGGCAATTAAATGTGATATATTCCATAATAGCACTTCAACCCTGCCAGCCGGAACCCTGCGTTTTTTAAACTGGAGTACCCGAAATGGAGACTCGAAAAATTAGAGCGATGACAAATGGCGAAGTCGTTAAAATGAATTATTAAACCAATCCATTGGAACGAAAGGTTCGTTTAAAAAACAGGTCCAAAGCTTTTATAGGCAGTTGTCCCACATATCATTAATTTTGCTGATATACCGAACGAGGATGGCAGAGGCCGTTAATTTGTTTGACATATGATACGAAATAGCTTCTTAACCACACCAAAATTATTTCTCATTCCATTTGAATTTTACAGTAATATAAAATCAACGTGATTCCCAAAGTTTGCGGAGTTTCTTCTTCCCAATTTTCATTCAAAGAGATTCTCCATTTATTTATGACGCAAATAAACATATATGCGTTAATTTGAATACTTAGGTTACCAGTGGCCTTTAATGGAATGGAATGAACCTTACTGATAGCATGGAACCAATTAAAACCTCACTTCAATACAATGCAAAATAAAAAACTCTACATTTTACAACGTTTTGCTGAATGTGCCCCAATCATATTTTGTAAAATAAATGGAAGGGTTTCGATCGAAAAAATACGCGATTTCTTTTTGAAAAAGAATATTTTAAACATTCTCCCTTAGGGGCATTTTATTTTTGGTTCCTCTTAACGTCTACGTAGTGGGCCTCATGAAACGCGATAACCATTACAGTGATCCACTTCGTCTTGTTGCAGCAAGCCAGCGGTGTGTTCTGTATTTTCTATTTTCAAACACTTGCGACAATGTCAATCTTATATACAAAATCCTTTTCAGTTAGTGAAGAATGAATAATGTATTTTAAGATTTAATTTAAACTTGCCCATCTGTTTCTACTTATCATACCCATTGTTAAAAACGAGTAACCGCATTTTGAACGTCGTATCGTTATTGGTGCATTTGGAAAGAGAAATGGAATAAAATAAATAAATGCTTATCGAAACCTATCGATGTTGATCAAAACCTACCGAGATCGGGGTTCAAGGGGCATCAAAAGGAAATTACTGCGCACGAGCGCCGCTCGCGTTTGTAAGTTGCCCGCGACTTAACCCATTACCGCCCAAGTGGGTCGTTTGCGATCCATCACTAAATACACTCTAGTTTGTGCGACATTGTAGATAGCGCTGATGCAATTTATTCTTTGAATGCTGGGGAATGTAGTCTACGTAACAAAACACGCTGCTGCTTATTTGAGTTTTTCATAATACGATGGCCTGCCATTCCGTCAATTTGGAATCTCAGTCCCAAGCCTCTTCGGAAAAAATGTAAGTATTTGTCAATATAGAATGTACTGAATGCGAATATATTTTTAAACTTATTTTCTTTAAAGTAAAAGGAATATAATAAAAACATTCTTTTGATGCGATCGCAACTTGTTTACAATTTATGGCATTGAAAGTCAAATATGGGCCCTGAACGACCCATTGGGCGCTTCCTCGAGAAAGTGTATTCATCGCGAATTACACGGTCAAATATAATTTTCATCTGTTGTTTGTCTTTTTGGTTTACCTCGAATTCAAAATTGAGATTTTCTCACATTTACTGCATATAATTTAAAAATAACTGGCTTAAGAATGAAGATTAGCCTTAAAATATAGTAAGATTTTAAAAAAAGACAGAGCTACACGAATTGAGATTGTTGTAGGACCTTCTTGTGTGAATAAGGATGCATCGTGGTTTGTATTAGGTCGACATGAGCAAACAAATACATAACATTGCATGGCAATCTTAGGGTTAAAGGGGGCCAATAGCTAATATCTCGGATGCTGTGGGTTACAGAAAAAACTGACTCGTGATTTCTCATACTGAGCCGATTTGGGAACCTATGAGGCAGCAAATGGAGTGGCAGGGTATAGGAGCAACACCCATGCGATTGTCCAACCCGATAAAATTAACGAGAAATAAAAAAATCAGATAATAATTCGCATGCCCATTAGAGTGTAGTAATATACGATTTTTCTACGATAATGAGGAAACCACAATATAAAATAGACGGAAAGTCTCCAGAGGGAATCCTAGAAATAAGTTCATGGAACAAATACGGAGGATAGTACACTTAGGAAAAGCTAACAGTAAGGGATCTTGAATGTGATAGCGAAGGATAAAGAGCTGCAGTTCACCAATATTTGGATTGAACGACCAATGATGATACAATTATGAACTAATTCCCGATTTACGGCGACACCTAGTCATTGGTTCTCACGGCACGAAAAACGGACGGACATAAGGGTTATGGGGAAGGATTAAAAATTCTCAGGATAGAGTATTCTGTGGAAAAAAACTATATAGGGTGTGCACGCTCTTCACTGCAGTCATGTTGTGGACTGAGCGACAGTAAAAAGATAAAGTTGTAAGCGACAGCGACATCTATACGTACGCAAATGAACTACAATGAGAGCCCTGGTGCGCACTATGTATAGTCGAGAAACTATTATTTTTAAATATTTTTTATTAACACTGCTAAAATTCATTACTACAATCTGGGACGTTCCAAGGTGTTTTGTTGAGCTCGGAAAATTACCACTGAAAGAATAACTAGCAAAAAGAATTTTCCTTGCTCATTTACCTTGAAGAATGGAATAAGGTACAGCACTGTATTGGAAATTTAAAATGTCGCCTTCGGCGAGTCGTAAATCATTTCAAAGCTGGTTAGATGTTTCCAAGGGAGGCATAAAGACGTTGAAGATAATGAGTGCTCAGTACGCCCAGGCACATCAGCTACTGATGAAAACAAAAAAGGGAATAAAATTAATATGAAAAATAGCCGAACCACTATCATAGAGGTCGCTGACGAAATGGACCAATCATTTTACTCGTTTGAAGCGATGATTTCTGATAGTTTGAACACGAAACGAGTAGCAACGGAATTCATCCAGAAATTGTTGAACTTCGACCAATTGTTAAATTTTTATAATGCAGCTGCTCACATTTCTCCACTTGTTCATGAGTTCTTGAAGAAAAAATAAGAGCGTTACGATTCCTTGCTCTCTAATTAGCCGGCAATTCCCCCATGCGGATTCGTCCAATTCCATGGGATTAAAAAAAAACATTGAAGGACAATGTTTTGATTTCATTGAATAGCTACTGGTAGAGTCGCGGAAGATGGTAAAGATCGTATCAAAAATTGCGCTCTAGAAGTGCTTTGAGAATTGGAAAAAGTACAGACACTAATCTATTATATCTGGTTATGGAATAATTTCAGGAAAATAACAGTCATTTTTACGAATGAAGGAAGATTTTTTTAGCTAACAGAATATTCGAAATTTATTTGACCAAACCTCGTTAACTGCTGCTAGCTTTAATCTCATTAAGTGCAAGGGCAACTGATTTTGTTGTGAGGCAAACAAAGGGTTAAGGAGCCGAATTGCAAAGCCCCGGATGCAGAGATCTTCAAGAAAAAATTTGAATCGTGCGTGCACGCGCTGAACCGAGGGCCACCAGGACCGAGAAGGAACAAATGGGAACAGTTGTGCAGCAGCGACCGAGTGCACGAGCCTCCCGTAAAGTCAACAATAAAACGACCGAGAGTCTACGGCGCAGGCGCACTGGGTTTCCAATGCGTGTGCGTGTCGCCCTCCCGCGAGGAGTAGGGGGGTATATCCCCGGCGCCTTCCCCAACAAACGCACCCTGGCCCCTCCGCCGCGTGTACCCTTGCACACCCCCCCTTCGCCTCTCTACACCCTTACGCAATGCGGGAGTCATCCCCACCCCTCCTCACTCCTCGCCTCCTCTCCTCCCGTTTACTCTGCTCTTCTTCCCCCCCTCCCCACAACTCCCCTCCCCTCCCCATTACGCGCACATAACACCACTCCCTTATTCTCCATACATCTCCCGCGCATTTTCGACACCCTTGTTCCCTGATTCCCAGGCTCACACAATACCGCCCCCTTATTCTCCATACATCTCCCGCGCATTTTCGACACCCTTGTTCCCTGATTCCCGGCTCACACAATACTGCCACCCAAGCACGAAGCTTTACGTGGTTTGGGTTGGTGTTGCGGCTAAAACACTGGAATTCCATTCCGACGGACTGGGTTTGGAGGTCGTCAGCAGTGAAGATTTTTCCAGCAGAATTAAGAACGTCGCTTGTGTGACGAGAAAAATTCCGTCCGTCGGATAGGACGATGACCCCTTGCTGTCCTTCACTAAGAGTAGAGTGCGGACGCCAGAGTCCTCTTCGTCTCACTACGCCTAATAATCCTCCACCTATCATCCTACCCATCTATCCTAAATGGTGTAAATGACCTCATGTCTACTTCGCTTTCCCAACCACCAGCCATCCACACTCACAAATGGTAGATGCCGCAACCTTAGCCTAAATAAGTCATGCGGAAATTTTTAATCCGATAACAAAGACATAATAAATAACGGATGATATGGAATAAAAAATGTTTTCAATGAGAAAGATTCCTTTAGTATCTTCATAGCATCTGAGCACTGACTAAACATCCGAGCTTTTAAGAAAGCGTCATCTTTGTCCCCATGATTTGAAGCGTTTCATAAAGTCAGGACAGAAATAACCAAAATGTTGCCAAATATTAATGTAAAAGTCTATTGAAAATCCAGCACTCGATATCTCGAACATCTAATTAACCAGAGCAAACGATTATCTTACGGGAAATAAAGAAAACGATGCAGAAAAGTGATCTTTTTTTATCCCGTTGTGAACCTGAAATATGTGTAACCAAATTAATTCTCATTAATTCTTCTTGGATCATGTACCGGGTCAGGGCTCTCCAATACGCCGAAGTATTGATTTTAGAGAGAATATTCAAATCTCTACTGATAATGGCCATCAGTCCTGACTTCATGATGATTATTTACCGAAATATTAGCAGGGGAATTTTTTGCTACTTTCGAATAAAAATGGATTTGATTGCCGACGAATCACATTTTTAAGAAATTGGGTGTAAAATAAGCAATTTTTCTATAGAGGGTTACAAAATAGTACGATAGGCATATAATACACGTCTGTGATGTAGAGTTAAAGTTACTCCAAGAAACGATCGGTGCAGAAGTGTCAAAATAGACTTTTATATCCTGAAGCTATCCGTTAGTTTATAATTTATCCACTCTTCGGAGCATCTCTAGTGGTCCCTTGTAAACAAGAGCCACATTCGGATGAAAAAGCCAAAGAGAGATGCTATTTCGCTCAGGATAGGCCTCACCTCAACTATGTCGCGAGCATTTGGGACCCTGGTCAAAAGGATTTAACCAAAAAATTAATGAAATACAAAGAAAATCAGCGCGCTTCATTAAAAACTGCTACGAGCGTTCATATAGTGTCTCACAACTTGTAGGGGGATTAAGGTGTGAGCCCCTACACACTAGGCCACACGATAGGCTTAGGTTGCTTGATAGACTCAGAACTGATATTTTTCACAGCGACATAGAGAATATTATCATGACTCCTCACTACATCTCTAGGTCTGACAGATGCGATAAAATAAGAGAGATACACTGACGAACTCATTCAGGTACAAAACTCATTCTATCCGCAAACAATAAGCGACCACAAGAAAAATCGAATTCTACCAAATACACTCCTATAATACATGTCACCATTTTATCTCCAAAAATTTACACTTTTACACGACTGGTGACCTAACACCCCCTACCACACGCCCATGCGGCGGCTCGCAGGGTATTATGTAGATGTAGATGTATATAATAATGAGGAAGGGTTGGCACATATGTGTGTGCACTTAAGGTAATGATCAAAGCTTATCACCATTCGTCACAGCCTTCGGAGTAAATTTTTGTGATGCAAAAATTTAAAGGAGCATGGCTCACGGTGGGTTCTGCGAAAGGGTTTCGTGTTTCGGTGGTGTTGCTTCACCCCTCCCAGCATCCGTATTCTCTCCGAGCACCTTCCCCATCGCCGTAACACTCCTGCAGTACCCACCCTCTCCCCTCATCTCCCGCTCCTTTTTCCTCCCCTCTCCGTACCCTCTCCATCACCACCACCACCACCAACGCACCCTGTTCCCCGGGCAGCTGGGAAGGGATACAACCCATTATCCTGGGTCGAAAGCGGGAAGAGTTGAGAGAAGGAGCATCGAGGTGCCTCTACTCCTCTATCATCTATCCTCCTATTCCTCTTAGTCCTTTTGTGGAACCCTGAAACCCTTTTCTTGGACCCAATCCCACACGAACACCAACACACATAACAACAAGCGCACACTCGCCAGTTTATTTTTCCTCCCCCTACGCGGTGTTCATTCTCTCCTCTGCCACTACACCGGCCTTATTCCCTCTCTCACTCCTCCCTCGTCCATCACGCACGCGAATCGCTTATTTCTTCATCCTTTCCTTTCTCTCTATCCATCCGACCACTTTTTTCTTCTTACAGGGCGAAGAGGGGTTGCCAGGGTTCTGGATGGTGCGATGGCTATAGAATAAGGACTTCCCATACCCAAGACCTGGGCTCAATCCTGGCAGATGTAGAGGTTTTTTGTGCCATTCCGATGCCTCCTGGCCCTTGTTAGTCCATATTTGGCAATAAATCCCATGTGTTTTCCATGATCGAGAGCGTGAGGTAGATAAAATATTGTTCCAGGTTCGAATCCCTATGAATACTTTTCTGAGGAATTCCGATACCTACTTGATGACTCCGTGGAGAGCACTTCAAGGGAATAACTCCGTCCGTCGGAGGGTGCAGTCAACTGTGGCACACTTTCATTCGGAGCAGGCTAACGCTGGCGCCAAGTTTCTCACCACCTGTTCTCATCACCGCAAAAAACTCCAAAAATCTTACCTTCCAATACCAGTCTGGCCTCAATGAGGCAAATGACCTCAGTTGATGGTCGCCTTCCCAAATAACCTAACAATCCACGTGAATGACTTAAAATTGAATGCGAGAAAAATTGTAAAAGTAATAATTCATAGAATACTGACCATTTCGCAAAGCAATTGTCACAAAATTACCCCTGCTTGTAGTAAAACTTTGTGACATTTAGATTTTCTTCTACTATTGCCTTTGCCTTGATGTGTTCACAAAGTTTAACTCAAAGTGGTGATTTTAGGACCCTGAATAACATAAGGAAACTAATGTTAATCAATTGTGGCAGACTTCTCGTTTCGTTCCCATCTTCGCCTAGAGAATTTATCTTGCTCACTATTTCTTTGTATTGGTGCTAGATTTCATCCTTCTCATTTTGCCACCTTGTGTTAATCTGATCGCTCCATCACATTCAATACAGTCCTTTATTTACCAATTTTGGTAGGCATTCCTGGATAATAGTTACTCTCAAGAACTACTCTTAAATACCCCTAATTTTTTTAACCTTCCTCCATGGTAATAAAAATGAATGGTCCTGCCTTCTGATTCTGAGTCTGTTTCATACCAACTGCTAACTGATTTTTCATACACAGAAGATTGTTCATTACATTCCCACAAAGAATCAGATACTCCAATCATCTATTAGGGTTCCTTTTGTATTTTTTGTGGGAAATTGTCCATATAAATGTGATATGGACACGAACCAATCTTTTATCCATTTGTTCTGGGCAATTTGGAATAAAATTTAAAATAAGCATGACAATATATATTGGGAAACTTAGTGACGAAACATTTTCTCCCTTCACCACTTAGGAAATCCCATATATCTTGGGCATATTTGTAAGCAAGTTTTATTCGCGATCACAAATTAACCCCAGGTTTACGGTTTCGCATAGATAACAGGTCCTTCTAAAGATAGGTAATTTAACGGTCCAAAAGGAAAGTTAAATTACTCGGTGGAGCTATGATTAACAAAGAGTAATTTGGAAACTTCACAAAAAATAAAATGAATACTCTCGCTAGGTTTCTCTTCTATCTTTCTCTACTCACGATCAATAACAACCAACATAAATCAACCCACCCATCCATGTAGGCGCATATTATCTTGTTTGTCGGCCGTATGACCAAATGAAAAACCAAGTTACCAAAATTCCTGACTTGGATCATATTCCCTACACTTGCACCAACAAGTATAACAACAATCGCACACTCGGAAGTTAATTTTTCATTCCTCTAGGCGATGTGGCGTTCGCCTTCCAATCTGACAATATATCCCCCCCTACAATCTCTTTTTTTACCCATCATGCACACGTAATTTATATTTTTCACTCTCTCTCCTCTCCCTCAATCTAGTTTTCCGACTTTTTACTCACTTCAGACACACCCGATCTAGAGTCACTCAGTATCACCTGATCGCCCAAATGATTTCAAGTTGGTATTTGCAGAAAAAATAATGGGAGAAAATAAAGGAATGTGCCAGAGATAGGGTACGTTTTTCTAAAAGTAGCGAGCATATGGAATAATGGCATCTATGTGTATTCCAGTTTATGGTAAAAACTTGATTAACCCTAACTCCTTAACTGATACAGTGAGAAGGATGAAAATGTTTTTTTAATCTAATTTTTATCGTAATCACCTGACTTCAATGGCACCGATTGCTCTTGCTGTTGCTGCCTTGCCCTAAAATAAAGGAACCACCTCACTGAAACCCTTACTTGCCATCTCCCTCAGGGTTTTTTGCATACACTCGCACACATGAAAATATTATTTCAATGGAAGGCACAAAATAAAACTGAAAAGATGAATGGTTTCCTGGATATTAAAGTTTATAAATTTTAAAACATTTATCAATTTAAAGTACATATTTAAATTTTAAGTATACTCTTACCCTGTAGCACAGTACGGTGGTTAAATGTATAGGGCATCTTGGTCTAATTCCAAATATTTTTGTCTATAGAGAGCCCTTTACCTCCTCATTTTTAAAGGGGAGATCCAGACTTTATGATGCTAAAAGTATAGAGCAAAACATCATAACAAGTACACAGCCACTAGTTTATTCTCGCCTCTTCCGTGAGGTGTTCACTCTCCCTCTACCTCTTCCATCTCATTCTCATCCATCACGCACACTTTCCTTATATTTTCCTACTCTCTTTTTTCTCCGCTCTTTTATTTGCTCTCCTCCAGACAAAGTGGATTGCGCTGTAAAAGTGAAGTCAGAGAATTGTCTCTAACCCGAGGAACCGAGTTTGAATTAGCTCAGAATTGACGTAAGAAATCCGCAGAGGGAAAGATTTTTTAGCAATAATTAACGAAACCGGCTTAAAATCGTGGTGCCATGTAGGTTGAACTTCAAGTGGAGTATTCTGACAGTCGGTTAGAGTATAATATTTTGGATTCTCAGGTGTCTGATCACAGAAGCATAGGTATTTCCCTCCCTTAAAGTGACTTTTATCCATTACCCATTTTTTTACACGCTATTCAATAACATTCCGATGTACCCTACGATAAAAATTGTTTACCATAAACAATAAATCAAAGATGAATCTATGTATCATTCTTTAACAATTACTCTATCTTATATAGAAGTATATCATATTTAAGTACCTGAGGAACACCTTCCAGACCCCGATTCTCAGAGTCCTTTCATCACGTTTTCTTCATGGGTGGAACTTCAAGTGGAGTAATCCATCCGTCGGATGGGATTTTAAACTGTGGAATAGTCGTCGTCTTGCGTAAAGAGAAGGTTAAAGCTGATATTTCTTGTCACTCCTCCCTAAATCTACAAAAAACCTACCTATACCTGACCACCCACGAGTTCTTAATGGCGCAAATTACTCAACCGTCGGTTACCTCCCCGTAAAACCAACCAACCGGCATGAAACCCTTGCCAGGATCCTATTCCACACTACATGTACACATTTCAGTGAGTTTTTACCCTCTTTCTCCCTTTCCGTCCATCAATATCACCTTCGGTGCATATTTTCCTCTGTGTCCTCAGTCCATTCGTTTCCTCCTGCGTCCATGAGAAAGAAAATAGCCCTGATGTGGTGGCCTGAGTATCTACTTCCTTTCTCCAGGGCGCATGTTTCGAATTTCGGCGGAGAATGTGGTCCCTAATAGGTTATCATGAGGAAAGCTCTATAAGTATGGTACTTCAACTTTTGATTTACGTATGGCTGTAATTCCCTAGGAATTTTGTGTTATGAGAAGTATGCTGTCGACGTTGAGTTTCTCACATGTGGATGAATTCGGAATGAAACAGCAGTTTGAGTATTGGCTTCCCATCCAAAGGTTCCTGGTTCTAATTTTGGAGCAGGAACCTTTGGATGGATTTTGGAGGTTTCTTTGTCGTTACACATTGTTTGCTTGAATACCTAGTGGTACTTAAAGGTTTTTCAATGCAAGGTTTCACTTCTCGTTTTTTATTTTCTGTTCTTACAACTGCATCATTTATAGTTTTAAATTTGTTTTGTGCGGAGTTATTACCTTTGAAAGATTTAAATAATAATCTATTCGTCAGGTGCACAGGTGGACCTCGTAATAAATAGATACTTTTATGTCTCGTTTACAGCACTAGCCACCAGTTCAGGTAACTCGGACCTTGGTGAAAAGGTTTCCATATGAATGTAAGTTGGCGCTAATATTTAATTACGCCGCTAACCATCTTATACTTCTTAAGAGTTACTAGCGTCGGTGCTGTTCACTGTTCTTTGAAATGTTTTTTATCGGAAGTAGGCTGGAATAAAAATTTAAAATGGATAATGAAGTAGAATCACGGAAGGACTACATCCAAAGAGGGAATTGAAGCTTTTAGTAATGCCAGCGTTTCCATTCAGAGTAAGTCGCCTGGTTAAAAAAAAATGCAGAGAGATATGAAATGTGAATGACCCGGGACATAATACCACATTATTTCGTGGCTACGGAAGAATTTGGCTTTGAATACATAAATGGAAGATATTTTTCAAGCAGTCTTCAAGTTTTAAAGAAGTAAAATACGTTCCTCTCCTTCATTTAACGACTTTCTTCGCCTCTCTTCCATGTGCTTACGATAGCGACGCGACGGTACTTCTGCACACTGTTCACCAGCATCTCAATCACGGTGAACGGGATAAAATTTAAGCGTAAGTAGGTTAGGGCAGAAGTTTCAACCATTATTTAAGCCTAGTAATGTTAATGGGGCACAATTAGCTGTAACCTAATAGATGAAGCGTAGGATAAGAATTTTCCTTCCGTTCCTACGCCCCTTTTCTTCTCCTTTCTCCGAGAAGGAGGCGCCAGCCGCGCCGTGAGAGAAGGCGGGATTCTCCGAGGGATGGGCGAGGGGGAAGGCGGTCGGGCTTGGGTTAGGTTTAGGAGGGTTGCGCCTGACAGGTTTTCTTTCTTCCTTCTCCCCCCAACGCCGGAGGAGGAGGATCGGGAGAATGAGGTTTTTAAAGCTGCCTTGTGCGGCGAGAGACGGAAGGAGAAAGAGAGAGAGAGAGAGAGAGAGGGTGGGATCGGTTTTTGGTGCTGTATGTGAGAGCGACCTCACGCGTTCTCTCCTCTAATTATGACAACGGCGGTCGAACGCCGAGCTTTCGGGTTTCCTGTCGCTCTCACGTTTCGTAATTCATGGAGAAAGAGAGGGGAGGGAGTGGCTTAATTAAAAGAGCAAGGCGGGCCTGAAGGAGAGGAAAAAAACACATGAATAGGGGAATCGCTGTGTTTTTGGTGCGCGTGATTAACCAATGTGGCGTAGTTTCCTCGTTTCAACCAAAGAGCCCTTTAATTTTTCGTTCTTTATTTTTGAGATAGACGAGTAATTAAAAAAGGCGGGGATAGAAAACAATCTGAGAAGGGATACAGTTGTTGGTGCACCAATTTTTTTTACGAAAAGGCATTTTGTTTCCTGAATCCGCGAATTCTATCTCATTAGACAAGCATTCAAATTCCAATCTCCCAGACGCATTGTCGGAAAAGTCTCATAGTCGGTTGAACAGAGCATCTTATTTCAAGGTGAATTCCGGGGGGGGGATGGAGATGTAATGCGAGATAAATATTTTTGCCTCCAGTCTGGACTCTGGTGCAAGAAGCTGTAGCGTGCTTACTAATCCGCAATAGCGGAGGTTTTCCGCGATGAATGTTTCGGTATCTGTATTTGTAATCCGCCACCCTGCAAATCCAAAGTTGGCGGCTTTAAACCCTGCCTCGATTAATGGATGTTGTGATGAAAGTTCAATGTGATACAACGCCATATAAACATAGCAGTGAAGTATTTGAAAATCCAGGTCTACTTCCAATTCTGCGATGGCGGAGTGCGTCTGTGATGTATGAAAAAATGAAGATCAAAGCGAACGGAAAATCCAAGAACTGTACGACTAAGTCAACCTCAACGGTGATATGTGAATTAAACCTCGATTATACGCTGTCGCATTGGTCATCATTTTTCCCAGCGTCAGATAAGGTGAACGACTCTGTTGGCTCTCTTTACGGCAAACTCTAATTTACTCTGGAAATAAATGTCAATATAGAGAGCTTTCACAGAGTTTGTTTATTCCATGATGCGAAGAATTATTTGTTATACAATACTTAAACGATGATTCACTCTCTTGATTTTTCCAATATATTTTGAAATCTCATTTTAAAAGTGAAACAACAGTATAGTAATTATTATTCGGATAAATAAATACTGCTACCTTATATATGAGAAAAAATAAGACTGAAAGAGAACTACTTAATTTTAAATATCATATAATATCATTTTACTAGAGGTTTACTATTACCATAGGTTTTGAAATAAAATCTCTTTTTAGCTGTTAAATATGGAAAAAATTGTACTGTATCCTATTGATGTGTAACTTCTTCCTAACTGAGCATTGCAATGTCAGATACTAGCTCTATTGGCGCTTTTATTGTATATATTAGAAAAAATTAACTCGTTTTTATGAAGAAGTAGAAGCTTTGAAAAGGTGACCCACGATATTGGAGAGCTCAGTAAATACTCGTAGCCTCGTGAGGTTAAGACTAAAATAATCAAGCCTTTATCTCCTTTTTTATAGTTTCTTTTTCATGAAATAATTGACTAGAATTTACCCGGAGCCATATGCAACCAACAAAAAATCCATAATTATTCTAGTTAAAATCCAGTATGTATGTTGTTCGACGTTTTCTCTGATCGGTTACTGAAGGTTTACACCAATACGAGACTGACGAGGTAAAACTAGATTTTACAGAATGTCTCCAACTGACTGGGTCTCTATTCTGCTGGCTTCCACCAGACATTAATGATTATTGTACCTTCAGTTTACGCGTATACAAGCAGGCGAAGTAGTATTTGAGAAATCGGTAGAGTGGATGGCAATCAAAACTATACAGTATAATCAGGCCGAAGGTTGGATTCAAATTCAAAGCCCTTCGAGCACTTTCTAGCACCCCATGTACCTCAAAATAACATTTGTCGATACGTCAATTGAAATTCAGTCATCTACCCCGATATTTTCTCTATCATTCTAGATCCTGACGTTGGATCGACAAGTAATGTGGTTAGTGTGTGCTTGAAGTCTTAACGCGAGGTTTGTTCAATTCTTTCCTGCAAAAGAATTTTTGATGAATACCATTCAATGCACTACATCAATTACTTGTGGCTAGTATGATATAATAACAGTTTCCCTCAGCATTCTGCCTCAAGCTCAGATTAAGTAAACAGCGCCATTAAAGAGGACATACAGCTAGTCTTGACAGCGCTATTTGGTACAACTTTCATCATAATTTCATGGCACGATTAATTTTGCAGTAATGCAGATAATGATATACAAATATGCCAGGGTTCTCTTAGGTGAATGAATGCTATCATGCGTGGATGAGACGCGGAAAGAATTTGTGGCAATATCCTTAGCATTTAGGCCAATTTCTAAAATGTTACAATAGTTTCCACAATTTTTCCTCAGGATTCATATCTTGGAATGTCAAAAAAGAGGGCCAAACAGCGAATCGATTAGTCAAATTTTATTCCTCTAGCAGCAGTAACTATCCTTATCACGCAGTCGAGCATTGACGGGCATGTATACCATCAGGCGGACGTATCGCCTTTAATAATTAATTAGCAAAAATAGCATATGCATGAGAATTGCTCACTGTGTAAGAGAACATGAGTGCGCAATACGAACTAGAGGAACAAGGCTGAGACATGTCAGAATGATTAATGGCTAGTTACAGTGAAATGATTCCAAAGCTTCCAATCTTAGCGCACCGATAATATTCGGTGGATAATATTTGGTGGGAGGTCTTCTTTGCGCCAATGGCCAATCCGGTCTCCCAGAATAACACGGTCGCCATAATTCATCTTTTCAGTGACCTTTCTTCACCTCTTCACAGATATCCCTCTCCCTAGATGCCACCCCCTAATTGGTGGTGCTCACTTCCGGTTCGGACGGTCTCATCGACTCCAGCGCAAACAGAAAAAAAGAGATGACCTCTCGACAAATTTCTGTCGCTCAACTTGATTATTTGCTCCTTTTTTGTGTTTTCCCTCTCCTTTCTTCCTTCCTCGTTGGGTTATCTTTTCACTGTGTAGGTGGATTGGCTATTTGAGGAGAAAGCTGAGGCCATTTGCGTCACGGCGGACAGGCGAGTAGCTTGGTGAGGGGAGAATCGCAAGGGCAGGAAGTAACGGGGTGGAGGGGTACACATAGACGAGGCGCCAAAGGGTACGCTGATAAATTTCAAGCCAAAACAAGCTATGGAGTTCATTCATACTTGTTGCTTATTAAAAATTATGTAACCTTTTTGAAAATTTTAACAAAATCTTGCCGTCTACGTCTAATTTTTCGAGAATTTATTTGGAAAATGATACGAGCTGAAAGGCGAAAAAGAGTGAAAATTAAAATAGAGTATTTTTTTCCCACTAAAAATGCCATGATATTGAGAATTGAGTAAACAGTTTCTGTATATGTGATATTAGCAAATAATTATCGTAATTCAAGGCAAAATATTCCAAGGTAAATCTCTACGGCTCAGAAAATGACGGCTTTTGATTTAAAAATAGGACTTTCAGGACGCCTTTCCCTATGTATCCATGAAAACACTGTCAAGAATTTTTTAAAATGTAAAGTTATCCCTTCCAAATTATCTCACTCTAATTATAAAGTGATGAGTATGACCGCAACTAACGTATAACCATCTTATTATAGCGGAAATGAACTTGAATTTGGCTTGGTACCTACACTTCGAAAATTTCCAACAGTTATGAAAAAAAAATTCGGCAGGTACTTTTTTCCAATATTCAGGCAATACTTTACCTAAAAGTGCAAGCTTATTGTCCATGTTTGAAAATAAAACTTTTGATAAAAAGGAAATAAAACTTTTTATAATGACAACTATTTTCACTATAATTGAAGCACGGGAGGGAGAGGTGCCACTGTCTATGAACTTTCTATCTTTCTAATCACCATTCAATCTATCTTTCTAATCAATTAATGACAACGAAAGTTTCTGCATCCAACCTGGAAGTTAAGCTGCTTTGAAATAATGCCATTTAGTTTTCCGTTTGGTCAAAATAAGTAAACATTGTACAAATTAGATATCAATTTAGATTTGGCTCTTTTTTCCATTTTTCCCCAGTTCCATAGTTAATACTTATTTATGAGGATCTAATTTGACTCAGTCAGCATTAATTAAAGAGTTCTTTCCCTCAATAAACGGCTGACCGGTCTTCTTGGGTACTAGCATCCAGACAAAATGCTCTATACATGCTCAGGGATGATATCATGGATTGGATATACCATAATACTCGGAGTAGGGGACAAGAAATCTTAGGACATTATTTTGCAAAATTCTAGGGGCTGTGGCCGTGTTTCAATTTTCTAAAAGGTGAAAATGAGTGAAAATTTAAACGGAGTATTTTCCATAGGCAATAGGATTGGGTGGTCCTAGTACGGATTTACGAAGCCGAATCTCCTTGTGTCCAAATCTCCTCCTATACATTCATGTTAAATGATGTAGAAAATCTTCCCGGGCAGAAAATTAATCATGAAAAATGAGGACGGCTGTCACGCCTTCCAAGTGGTCTACAATTGACGGACATATCACCGCAATTGCAGTGCCCTCCGCATAAAACTGAATAAGGAATCAGGCCTCCACTGTCTGTAACTGAAGTAGACACTCCACAGTATAATATCCTTGCATGCTGTGACTCGGTTCGTCGGGATAGAAAGTCAGCCATCGGATACTAACCCAATTTCCTTTTTTTCCGCCTAGTTTTATTTTCCTTCGTTCTGTACGCACTTCCCCTCATCCACCGAGAGTTTCGTTTCTCCGGAGTTTCCACTCACGCCTCTGCTTATAATCCACTCATTCTCTCGGCCCAGCTCCCGGCCTTTCTCCATTCTTGTGTTACCCTTGTTAATGAAAAAAAATAGAGCGGGAGACGAGGAGGGGAACGGGTGGAAAGAAAAAAGAAATGGGAAGTTTACACGCGCGACCTTCGCTCCGCCCTCCGCTGGGCGTGCTCCGTTTTTTGAATGATATGCCGAGGGGTAGTCCCTCTCTTTCTCCTCATCCACAAAACCCACATCCACTCCGCCCGCCTGCCTGCCTCCCTGCACTCCCCCTCCCTCCCACCCGCCGTCCTCGTGTCAGGCTCAACGGACCGGTCACACTACCCCCCAGCGCCCTCTCAGCCACTAACCTCACCCTCCGTTCGATCGCTCCGCATCAATCTCCCATGAATAGGTACACGTTAAAAAAAATGGGTCAACATCGGAGAGAAAATCCCGCGAAAAGCCGTAGCGCCGGTCACTTGTTTTTTTTTCTACTCGTTTCATACCGAACAACGATACACACGCGGGAAAGTAACGGCGTGGCATTAAAAATTACCAATCACATCGGAGGTTCGTTCATATTTTTTCCCTTTTCATTTGAGTTTTAAAGGGAGGTTGTGTGCTCCTGCGAGCTCGTCAAGCTATCACTTGTCGTCACGTTTCACTTGGACGGAACGCCCTGAAACACACTTCGCCACATGACATCGCCAGTCGATCACACGATCTTGGAGTTCATCAGCGCAGCAGGCGATTGCGCGAAAAATTCTAAGTAAATATATTTTGTTGGAGTCGATAACTGAACAAGTTTTGATTAGCGTCACCTATGTTTCTCCAGTTTCACACAAATTACTTAATATTCTCTATCATGAATATTTCATTTCCACTAAAATTAACAATTATAAAAGAGAGTACTGAAATCATAGCAGGTGAAATAAGCTATTACGAATACGTATCATTCGAATCATATGAGAGATTCGAACCAATCCCCATTTCTTGCACTTGAAGTTTGCCCGCACTACCATAAGTGGTCGCGGACTCTCCCGCTTTTTATTCATAAAGCTCGTGAGAGGTCGCAAGAGTACGAGAAGAAGGACAAAAGCAACACTTCAAAAGACAAAGCAACAGATCAACAGAACAAAAAATCTAAGTAAATATATTTTGTTGGAGTCGATAACGGAACAAGTTTCAATTAGCGTGACGCCTATGTTTCTCCAGTTTCAAACAAATTACTTGATATTCTCTATGATGAATATTTCATAACCTGTCTTTTGGTGGTCCTTTCATTCTATGTGAGAGACGAGTAAGATGACAAGTTAGTTCGTCGCGGTGATGGTTCAGGGTATTTGATTACAGTACGTTGAGTATTCGTGGGTTTGCTGCTGCATTAATTTCTTTTTGCCTCCTCTTCCCTCGGTATTATTCGTTGATGACACTCGCTCTTTGAGAGCTTTGTTATCCCGATGGAATTACGGGGAAACCCGATACATTTTTATCCTTTAGCATTTCCCTTTCTGTTCCGAGTGCCGGTGGAGCCCCCTTCCAACTCCTCCCCTACCTATCTTTCCATCGTTTCCCTTCACCTGTATAAACGCCCAGAGGTATCTTGCCTGGCATCCGATTCTCGAACGATCTGCTGAGCAAACGTGAGGCATAATGACACCGTGTGGGGCTCAGCGAGATTTCTTGGGACACTTTTATAGTGGCAAGAGCAGCCGAAATTCACATGCACCAAACCATGCCACGGTATTTATAACCGAATCCCCCGGAGTAGAGCAGGCGAACGAGATAAAATCAGGATAGAGATAGTCTTCAAAAATATTTGGGGGCCACCGATTTGCCATTATTCTGATGATATCAAAATCACTCAGCAGGATGATCGAGAATCTAACTCACGTTCTCAAATAAATAAAACTTTGGTCTCAAACTACAAGTTTTTAAGTTGATTTCAAAATGGATGATCTTTAAATCTCATTGGCCAGAAAACCTTTGGAAAGGATGTAAACATGACGGTTAATTTAGGGGCAAAATTTAATTGTATGGACACCCTGCTGCAGAACTAAAAAAAAGTTGTAATAAATAAGAGAGACAACAAAAATATGGGGTCACACATACCAATGATACATGATACTATATTGAAAGATGTTGGGCTGGTTTAGGTGGAATTTTTCGAGGAAAGAACAAAGATAGAGAGAAATAAAACGTGGTGAAGGCAAAATCCTAGTGAAATGTTTTGGAAAACTTCCACCACTAGCTGGGTTCGAACACAAACCCACGATTAGGGCATAGTTTTCCCTATCCACTTGCAATGCTTACCTTGCTGGCTGATTCGCTCACAGAATTTTCCTATTCTGACACGAGGTCGCCTGGTTGAATGATCGTTATTTTCTCCATCATCCATCAACAGTTCCTGCTTCACATCGACCTCCATCATCAACTTTCCCACACACACATTTTTATTTTCTTACATTCAAAATCTACTCATTCTTCGTCTTATCCCGAACTAATCTTTTCATTTTAGGTGGCATCCGTCAACTGAGGACATTCGCATCTTTCAGTGTAGGCTTGGAAAGGGAGATTTATCTCTGGTTTTGGAGAGAAACCAGTCGGTGGTAAAACCCAAATTGTTTAAGACAAGACCATTATAGTCATTGGTTTTACATCCCATGTGACGGACTGAATGCCTCACTTAAACCCTCCCCAAGCTGTTATCAGGGTTATACTTAAAAAGGGTTCCCTCTGCCGGGATTCAAACGCTCGGCCTCATGGTAGGAATCTAGACACCACAACTAATATAGTGAGAGACAATTATTTTATAGGACATACTTAAAACAACTATGTATAATTTAACAGAAAATTATACAATACATGAGAATAGCTGCCGTGTGCCTCTAAAAAAAGATAAACAACCTTGTGACAAAAAGGCGATGTAGATGCATAACAGTTATTCCATCAATCAACGAGGTAAACAAACATTAAATTTGCGTGTTTTTTCATTACTTGTTTCCAGAGGTTAGTTCTTTTTGTTTCTCACAACTGAATTTGTTCTTTAAAAGAAAAAATCTGTTAAACTTAGGTACTCGAACGCTATAGATAAAAGCGGTTCCAAAAAATAGATTCTTGTTCGTATTGGGCTCCTAATAACAACTCTATAGTATACAAGCTACGAATTAATTTTGTGATAGTCAATGCTTATGGAGCAATAAACTTTGAACTACAACTCAATCCCCTTTTCGCCTTCATTGTTCCCTCCCCCTCCTCTTCTCTTAATCCTCTCCCATAACCCAAACTTTTTCCCCGGTCCAATCTCTCCTCCTTGCTTTATCATCTTCCTCGCCATATCCCTTCCATTCCACCCCGTTCCCAATTACGCCAGCCAAGTGCTCTTTCCTTCCTCTCCGGGAGAGTGGTGGGCTCCAATTTCGGCTCCATCCTCTCTCTCTCTCTCCCCCCCTCTTCCCACAATCCCTCACGACCGCAATCCTCCGACCACCGCATCCTTCCATTCACTTTTGTTTGCGCACGCACGCGGTATTATGTACATATTATATTATAAATATTCATGAGCGGGCGCGCGCGCTGATAGTCCCCAGAGGCGGCGGCAGCGGCTGCTGGCCCCTTCTCTGGGGCGAATGCGCGACCTCTCTGCGAGGAACGGTCGCGATTGCAGCACTTGGAAGCCGACGCCGAGGGAAGAGACGACCCATAAAAAGGGAGAGGCTTTTAATGTTTCAATTTGCCCAGCGTCCAATGCGCTGTCCGAAAAATGCCTTCCGTTGGAGAATACGATATTTTTATCATTGCTTTTTTCCAATTTTGTCTACTACTACTGAGACAAAAACAATCAGTGTAAGATATTCATGCAACATTGTGCCATTTGCAACCATTTAAAAATGCGCCATATTGACGATTCCATTACGTTCAAATGAATTGTACCGAATAAAATTTTTAAGAGAAATCTAATAACACTAGTTAATCTCCTGCTTCTTTCTCACGGCAAACATGTTGCAAAGTAACTTTAATTTATGGTGAATTTTTGAAAAAGATTGAAAGTGGAATGAATCATCTTTATCGGATAAAATATTTTATTTGCAATGGTTTTTCTAAAAGGGTTATTATTGAGCCAGTACATAAATAATAATATGCAATTTTATGCCAATTGACGTGAGATGTTTTACATATAATATGATTTCAATTAAAGCGAAAATGAGTAAGGATCATTAATTTACCGGCGATTTCCATCCATTACGTTTGTATATTTAATTTTCAATTTGACTCATCATAAAAGTTGTAATTTGTTACTCCAAAATATTTAATAATTTTTGACGGAATTAAGTTCTCATGTGGTGGATTGTATGACTGTGTTTAGATGAGGATTACACGCCCATTCAGAACGTTTATATTTTTACACAGAGAGGCCTACAATAATGCTCATACTTGGGATTCGGAGCACATATTTGTTTGAAGAGCCGCTGGATTAAATTTTAATACAAAAAATCTACAGAATGGAATAGGAGAAGAGAAGATTACTAGTCCAAAGATAGGGACTGAACCGATAAGAAAATATATCTATTATTAAAAGATATCTATTATGAAAAATGAAAATACATCTATTATCAAATGCAAATAACTATCACTAATTGTCTGTTTTAACGCCTTAAAGATATGATTAATGGAGATTTAGTATATTTCATCTCACATTATAATTTAACTGTGGACAAAGTTATATTTTTAATATTCATTTTCATAAAGGCACACCTTCGAATTTTGAAGCCTTTTCACGCGGCATATATGACCGAATAAAATGAAGTATTCTACGTTTAAGGTGGATGATTGACCACGAAAAAAATACATTTGAAGCCTTTTTACGCGGCATGTATGACCAAGTAAAATGATGTATTCTACGTGTAAGGTGGGTGATTGACCACGAATAAAAATAACAATCTACTTTCAGATATGGAGTGAAAAATAATGCTTTTCATTTTTTTGCCTAAAATTTAATTCCCTAATTCAGTTTAATTGCAGTTGTAGAATAAATAGTAGCCGAGTTTTTAATTAACAAGCCAAGAATTCCTCCCAGTTTTGTTACTCAGGTAATAGAATTTAATACTAAACATACACTCTTGTAAAGGTTAATACCATTAGCTTAGAATCTTTACCATGCCAAGCGAGTGGCATTAAACGAAAGAAAACATCGAAGATATACATACAATGGAATAAATATCAATTTTGTGTACGGAATTCCCTGTTTTCAATTCACCATATAAAGAGTAATTAAGAATCCGAAATATTTCCATCCTCCATTATTTTCAGATCCAAACGAAAGGGATATGCACTCGCAATTAAAGCATTTATTATGAGAATTACAAAGTTTGATTACTGCTAAAAAATTTCAAGCTACGAATTCAGCTTGATTAAAGCATTTTTTATGAGACTACTACCACTTACACTGTAAGTTACGCTAAGACCCTCGTTGTTGTATCATTTTCCTAATGAGGGATATTAACCTTGATTTATTTCAACGTTTTTGTGGGATCCATAACCATGATCACGGGTTATGTGCCCTAGTTACATGCGCTAGAGACTAGGTAATAGCGTCTTATCCTTTCCGCCATTCTCTCTTCCCTCGATTAATTTTATAAAACGGCATCCATTACGCAAAATCACAGAAACAAAAAGCGTTGGGATGCCTATAGGCGGGTATAATAGCTTTCGATCGTATTTGGGTAAGTAGGGTAATGTAAAATGAAAGCCATTTCATGCCCATAAGACGACTTTTTTCATCGTCTGGAAAATGAGAGAAGCTCTATAAAGAAAAAAATCAATTCGCATCGGAAAATCGTTTTTTACTAAATGAGGAGTATGAATGGCAGAAACCAAAACGTATTAAGAGTTCAATTTGTCTTTGAAATGCGGACGATGACCCAATGACATAAATATAGATAAATTTAAAACTATTTCTCATCAAATTTATCATTTAAATATTAAATTATTATTTACTTGTCATATATCGAAATACCATATTTCGTAGAATCAGATCAGAATGGTGTAGTCACCTCTAGTATAATTGTTATCACCTCATTCAAAGACCTCTCCTCCTCCGTATTTTCCCATCAACTGACATTGCAATGACTGCTATGAAACATTCCATCAGTTTCTTAGTGGTAGTATGTTAGATGTAATTCCATTGGTATCCCTATTGGGTCCTGGTGGAAAAATTGACAGCCACAGTACTGAATACCAACTTGGATATCGCGTAGCTTGAAAATAATTTTTTTATAATTTTAGCACAAGAAATTTGTCGAAAGGTACGACAAAGTGGCAGAAGAAGAGAAGCGGTCTAGGATTTTTAAGAGCTCACAAGTTTCTAAGTTTAAGAGTTAACAAGACCGATTAAGAACTCAACTCAATTAAGAGATTAACTCAATTAGCGCAGAGCGACATTTTGGAGGATGACCAAATCCCACTTCTTTACATCTAAATCTATAGCTCTTCCTACTATAACATCACCCAGGAAATAAAATCCGAAGACCGAAATCCAATGAAGAGAATAGCACCAAAGTAGAGGTACATTTCGAGAGAAGCGATTCGGAAACCACAAAGAGAAGTATTAGTGGAACATTTTCAAGAAATTATTGATGAAGAAATAAAGATTAGAATACACTAACTATAGGTCGAGAAAGGTATTTAATTTGGTGCATACTTAGAAAAACTAATCGTACACCAGATGGAAGGATGAGAGGAATATAAAAGATTAAAGATAAAGATGATTCTTACGATGGGCTGTACATTATAGTAAAAAATCATGCCTATGACATCTAGGTTCATTATGATGAAAAGAAACGAGGAGTTAAAAACTACTCCACATTTACTTAACCCTCTAGACATTGAAATATAAAACGAGTAAGGAAGTGTATTTTCTTATCTTGATGGAAATAACCAAGTTTTGCAATCTAACGCCAGACTCTTCTAATAGCGGAAAGCACAATTGAAGGATATTATAGTAACACTATTGGGTAATATTGGACCACCAATTCCGAACAAACTTTCATCAATAATTCCAAACGCACTACTGATATTAGATACAGCTATTACTAATATTCAATCTACGTACTTGCATTTTTAATTAGTCTTTATTCTTGTTAGGTTCGTTTATATCATCACACTACGACCATCCATATCATTAAGTAATTGAAAGGCATAAGTTTTAAAGGAAATTAAAGGGACATAAAGTAGAAAGGAGAGAGATAAAAAACGAAAATAGGTTGGTAAATTACTTAGGACAAGCGCAATTGATGTAAGAAAATCTAGGGCAGAGAAGAGCTGAAGATTAGAACCAAGTAAGGTTTAAACAAAGTACGTGAAAATTAAATAGATGTGTTCATTTAACATAAAAGGGGCCGTCACACATAGACAAAACGGGTAGGCACAAAATAGATCAACGCTATATTTTTAGTTTGACTGTCACCTAGGCGCTAGAAGTGGAATTTCTTGTTGTGGTTAAAAAAATTCAACTGTGTGAAGGAAATTAGGTGATACAAGAAACAAAACAGCTTCGGCCTTACCTAAAACACGCGTGGAAAAACTATGGGATTGAGGTCAAAGTAACGTTACTTTGACCTCAATCCCATAGTTTTTTGACCTAACCTTTTAGGGGAAGTGACTGAGAACGGCGTCGTCCTTCTCATTCTAAAGTTGTGAACTCTGAGAGACATACAATGTGCTATGAACTGTCCTCAGGTATTTACTTTTTTACTCCAAACTCATTTTTAGGAAAGGTAAGGTAATTAGAACGCCTATGAATCTCCCAAAAGAACACGTGAAAACCTTAATTTGGTAGAAACCGCAAGAAGCTGGGGCGCGTATTACTTGAAGCACCTCTTCAAGATACGCAGAGGGTGGCATTTAAATACACGTGCAAAACTTAACGAAACGGGAGAACTCCCTAAATTAGGGGAAAAAGGCTTGGGTGCATTCGTCATCGTTTTATGCTCAAAAATAGCTCTTTCTTCGACTTTGAAGTTTCTTGACCTCTTCACGTTTAACGACTCCTTGCATCTCAACGTTGCCATGGCAAAGGGAAAATACTCGACGCTGTCCGGGTTCCCCTCACTTTGCACGCAAAGTTCGGTTGGTAAACATTTTTTCTACTTTTAACATTCTCGTCGTTTGAGAAGTAATAAGTGGAGCCATTACGCATATTCCCTCCGAGAACGAAACAGGTTTCAAGTTTTGCCATCTTTTAAGCCATAAATTAGCCACAGGAGCCAAAAAGAGTTTTTATTATAACCAGAGAAATATCCATCATGCTTGAGATGTATTCATTTTTTGGGCACTCGCTAAATAGCGACAATGGCGACGGATTACAACGGCATGGTAGCAGTGCTGGCTGGCGCTCATTATGCCTTCTGATGCAGCTTCTCTTCCCTTAAATTTCAAAGGGCCCCAGTTTAATTCATTTTGCTACACGAAAGCGTCATATTCATAAAAACTTGGCCCGTAATTAGGATCACGGGGATATGGTAAAGGTCACTGGTAAAGAAAAATATCCGATGTGCTCTTGGACAACCGTGAAAGGTAGAGGGTTTCCGTTGTGGATTTTTAAATCAGCTTTCTCACGTTCGTAGGTTTACGCTTTGCTTTTCGTAAGGTTGTGAGCCCGGGTCAGTTACAGGCCAAAATCCCATGAATTATGAAAAAAACATTCCATGGCAGGGGAAGAATCTAAAATTAGACTTCATTTTATGAGTTTATTTGAATATATTCCTAGATTACGCATTTCCCTAGCTAATAGCCTTTTATTTTTTGAACTGCTACCGTGAAAAAGTTACCAATTAATAGTCTTCGCAAACATATTTTACCCTCAACTGCTATCGTCGGGTTTTTATTGACCCGACGCAATTTATTTTTGCTGTAGTAAAACGGCCGCTCGCAGCAACCTTGACTACAATGTAATCCTAGGAGAGAGGGAGGAGCAGGCCATTTGAACTTAAGATATTTTGGGTGATGGTTGGTGTTTACGAGCAATTTGAAAAATCGGGTCAAAAAGACCCGAGGATAGTGTGAACGTGGCCAAAAACCGCGATAGTAGTTAAAGGTTAATAAGAATGGGATGATGTGGAAGTGTTAACTCTGAGAGAGAAATTAAAGCAATAGTGACAAGGGTGGTGATAAAAATGAATATGAAGGGGTTTAGATATGCGTTAAGAGACACACAGACGCATGAAAGTCATACATATACAATTACACATCATTTTGTCTAAATGAAGAGACCGTTTTACAAAATACATAAAAAATCATAAGCAGTTAAAATAAATGGGTGAAAGATAAAAAAATTGCAGAAATAAGAGGAGCTATGGAGGATAAAACTGTACAAAGGTGAAGATATTTAACGTGATGAGATCAACACTATTTTCCAATAAACCAGCGCTTTCAAGCTGCGAATCACGCAAGAGGCAACCTCCGCAGTGGCGAAGAAATAAGCTAATGCTGAACAAGAATAGACCTCAGTCTTCCACGGCCCCTTCCAGAATTCGCACCACCACCTGTTCTCTTACGCCATTACATCGGCATGATTGCGCCACTCTGCTGAGGATGTCGCCCGGAGTGACAAGGCACACCTCACCACACGCCCTCAAAGGGCTCCCGTGCAAAATGGATACTCGACGGGATCCCTCCTCCTTCCTTATCGCCTCCCCACAAAAGCAATATCCTGCGTCGAGTGCTGTTTGCAACCCTGAAGCCAAACGAGGCGACTCATAATCGAGGACTGAGCGGAAGTTATTAAAAAGAGACATATTTATGGCATTACGCTTCGCCATATCGGAAGTTAATTTCATTCCGTAAGGAGGGCAGAAAAGAAACATTTAATCAAATGCTAATGTAATATTAATTGCAATTAAGCATAAAACCAGGCGACTAGTTATATATATACACGAGCTTGGTGTCCAAAAAAAACCTGTGTGTCAAATTTCTTCCAGACTCTTCTGCCTCACCCGGAAAAAAAAATCATCATTAGTGCATCAGTACACTGCGAGTACGATACAGAGTTTACGGGCTACAAGAAGACGTTTCCCACTGAGCTTGGTTATACTCATGTATTTACTAGAGGTAAACATGCACTACCTTTGTTTCCGTTGTAGAAGAAGAAGCAAGTATTTATCACAAATAAAGGATATGATGAAAAAAGCGACGGATAATTGGGTTAATTGGGAACTATGTTTATATACCGATATTGACGAGAGAGGTTTTAGGAATTAGGAATCAAGATATCATCCCTCTGTCACCAACTCATAGTGGGAGTTGGTTGGGCAACGTTATGTATTCGTAGTTTTGTAAAAACAACTCTTCCGCTTCGAATTGTTGGCTTCAAGTTCTAAACCAATATTAAGACTATTGGTATTACGTCAATAGGGAGGGAAGTAAGACTTAGCGGTCCGTAAGATGCTGCCCACTAAGCTGAGGACGTGCAAATCTTACCGATGTTACGCACACAATTTTTGCACACATCTGAATGGAAAGTTCATAAAATATACTCCGTTTATATCTGTAATGTATCATCATTAACTCTGTCAATACTTCACGTATCGAACCACGAACCTTTGGTCTGCTGGGCCCAATGCGCAGACTACCACGCTATCCAAGCTGCGTAATTCTCATGGAAATTCTGGTGGATATAGGGGAACTAGATCTTAGGCCCTAGTGGTCGTAGGAGGAGTGGTCTACGCATCGGTTCAGCGGACAAATGTTCGTGGTTCGATTTCCGGTCCAGGCCGAATGTTTCTCGTAGCAATTTCAACGTATTTTACCTGCTATTTTTGAATGTTTCACTTGAAATATCATGGATGCAAAACATGGTTGTTTTTAATGGTACGGAATATCTTTTTTATATTAATATTTACCCTCTTTTTCAATATTTATGACCATTTGTGTCTCTTAAAAATATTACTATGCCTATTGCGTCGAACAACTCCCATTTCAAGTAACAAGTAATCAGAAATATTTCGACTTCCGAAACAAAATCTCGGAATCCTTACTTCGTCGCCATTGTAACAATCTTCCAATGAGATCACCCTTGGATATTGCTCACTTTATTAATAATTCTCATTTGACGTTTCATATAAATATGTTTCAATGCGGTAAAACTTTCCAGTGTATGTAAATAGGTCGTTACTGGTGCAACCAGCCACAATGTAACACGAATACAACAGGGTGAAAAAGCGCAAATTGCTTTCCTCAAAGCAGGCCATAATAACTAACTTTCCATTCAGGTGCGGATAAAATAGTTTATTTTTGAGTTACAAAACATTAAAGGACATTAATACGGCTTCACCTGTAAAATACGTATTCTTCTGCGAATGTACAACTTGTTAATTTTAAGAAATACAGGGAAAAGTAGCTTTTCCCAAGGATTAAATTCTAATAAATTACCAGCAAGTGTTTTTCATCTAATTTAATTTGAACAATGATGGCCTTACGCACCTGGACATCATTACTGATTTGACTGGCTCAATCACTCGGAAAAAAAGGGTAAGAGCTGGAATCCCGGGCGACCCTGGATAATTTATAATTCGGATCTCTCGAATACTTATCATTTGTGCCCCAGGGGTGTGATAATCCCCAAATCCTGTTAGATTAGAGCCCAATTAAATCATATAGCCGTTAATTTATATCCCCTAAATGCGACGCTCAATCGTCGATACGGAGAACCGGCGAGTATCACACACTCTCTCTCCGATGAACAATGCGCCTCCACGACGCAAGGGGGTTGGAGCACAATGGAGAGCAGTAATCTCGCGGCTCCATTTACAAAACAGGGAGCCATTTCACTTGCCGTATAAGGGTTGGCATCAGTCACTCAATGCGCGATTGCCAAGAGACGCGCACGCATCAGACGGCTGAGAGCTGGAGACTGAAAGGTCACGGAGGGGTTGCGATGAAATGAAGCAAAGAGAAGGAGAGAAGAGGTGCGAATGGGATGAGAAAAGACGGATTAAAAGGTCAGCGGTCACTGGATTTTATTTAAGGCATATTTAAGGTTTTTCAGGAGGATACCACGTCTTTGAATCCTGAAATATGAAATCTTTCATATCCGCAAATATATATGAAATCATCTCAGTTCATTTATCAATTCCCGATGATCCTAATTTAGAGCAAATATTATAAATTAATTTCAAAAACACTTTTTTTAGAAAATTATGTTGTTTTTATGACCTCCATATGTAAATATTTAGAAGAAAATAACTCCTTTCTCCAACCTAAAATAATTATAGTCCATAAAGAGTTGTGAAGGTTGTAATTCATTTTAAAACCGGAGAAATTACTGATAAGCAATTTCGGTATTAATTTGAATACCTAACTTCCTGGAAATAACTTGGCATAGTGATCCGTTTAACGTGTGTAGGAGATAAGGTTGAGATTCTAAGGCGTTAAAGGTGAACCAATGCATCATAAAGTAATAGAATTAGAGATAATACGTAGATTTACAACAAAACTTTGAATAAATCGCTGGCGTCTTGACCTGTAAAATCATCATCAGGTTGCACTTAGGGAAGAACAACATCTAAAACATGCTTTCCTGTCGAAGTAAACAATAAGGTATTTTCCTGAGTTTTCAGAGATGATGAATGTTTAATGAGTCGTTCACAATAATTCCCACCTTGACTTCACCCCAATAGTAACCAAATGACTTTGAATTTTAAAAGAAAAAAAAACTTTTAAAAGGCCATTTGGTTATTTTTTTATACAACACGCATTGATACAACAGCAGGTAAAACAATTATACCTTATGACGACGCTTTAAGCGTCGAAACGCGTTGCACAAATAAATAACCGAGAAGATATTTCAAAGATTATTTTTAATTATTCACGATGATGTTCCACAATATGTCCCCAAATACCGTTGAATATAAAGTACTTAGATACAAGCGTAACAAAAGACAATGTACATCATGGTGGAATATGATACAAATAATCCAGTATTAAGGATAAAATGAATATTGGGCCAAAGGATTATATCAGAAATAGTAAAGGTGCTCTAAGAAGCTATATGCTAAGCTTTACGCTTCAGTTTATAGAAAAACCTCGCTATGTAATTCTTTCTATAACGCAACCCGGGAAAAATAAAGATGAAATCTAAATCACGCTGAAATCTAAGAGGATTCTTCGGTTTTTCAAGAAAGCCGCTCTTTCGACAAATTTTCCTGGCTTTAGAAGATTTCAAGTGAGGGTGGTAACCCTGAGGGTTGGAAACGGTGAAAGAAATGAGAGTAGGAGGGATTGGAGAGAAATGACCCGGGGATGATAAGAGTAGAGAATGGATGAGAGAGACATATAGAGAGAGAGAGAGAATAAGGGCGAAGGTGGAAAGTGACATCTGCGGAGGGAGATGCTTGAAAGGCAGAGAGAACGGAATGAGGTCTGCGGGAGGCGGCGAGACAGCGTCAGGGGCCAATTAGAGGGAGCCGAAGGAGGACGGGTTTATAAGGGGCATATTCGCCCCGATAGGTTAAAAGGCAATAATTCATTGCAAACTTCACCATGAACCTTCATTCGTAGTGCCAGGAGTGAGGGTTAGAACTTAATATTAGTAAATACACCACAGTTCACTTCCTGCAAACGTTATCACACAAATGTCATACCTATACAGTGGGTAGAGTTAACATAAAATCTTCAAATACGATAAAATATCTTGGAATTACCTTAACTTCTGCTGTATCGTGGGGAACACACATAAAAAACGTATGCGGCCCAGCATTAAAGAAACTAATGTTGTCAAGTGTATAATAGGAAGGTCCTCGGATGAAAAAGTAAAAGAGAGATACTACTTCATCTACATCTACATCTACGTAATACCCTGCGAGCCACCACGAGGGTGTGTGGCAGGGGGTGAAGATCACCAAACATGCACTATTGCCATGCAAGTCGGATATATAAGGTAGACATGCTAGAAAATAGGGTCACAGTTTATTAGTTACTACAGTAGATTATTAGTTATTACAAGTAATTGCAGTAGTTATTACAATAAAATATTAGTTACTACAGTATAGTACAGGTTAAAATCTACATAATAAGGAAGGAATTATTGGTAGTTATTACATGCATCATGCACTACAGACTATTCTAACTATATTTCACCTACCTATCCCTTTTGCTACGTTGCTTATTGTTCTCTCTTATGGTACGCGGGAAAAATGACATTTTAAATCTATCGGTACGACAATCTATCTCTCTAATCTTGTGAATATGATCAAACCTAGCATAATACGCAGGGGATCTTAATATATATGTAACGTCATCTGTGAACAAATCGGTTTCGAATTTACTTAAAAGGTTTAACCTAAATTTTAACCTGCGTTCCGATAGTAATTCCCATTCTAGTTCTTCCATTAAGCTCGTAACACTTATACAATTATCATAACGGCCTTTAACAAACCTAGCAGATCTCCTTTGCACGCGCTCTAATTCTTTTATCATTCTTGTATCATAATTCTAATACTTCTCTCTGGTTAGGCCACACCTCGAATACGCCGCGAGCATTTGGAACCCTAGTCATAAATATTCAACTAAACAAATTCATGAAATACAAATAAAATCAGCACGCTTCGTTAAAAACATCTGAGAACGAACATATAGTATTTCACGACTGTTAGAGGGATTAAGTTGGGAGCCACTAGAGACTCGGAGGCTGCACGCTTGGCTTAGGCTGCTTGAAATAATCAGAACTGGTGTGTTTCAGAGCGACACAGAAAATATTATCATGACCTCACTACATTTTTAGGTCTGACAGATGAGATAAAATAAGAGGGGTTCACTGCCAAACAGATTGGTACAAAAACTCTTTCTTTTCGTGCACAATAAGCGGCCAAAATAAAAACTTAGCTCCTCTAAATATACTCCCACAATACAAGTTACCCTTCTGCCTCCCAAAAACTTACATCTTTACACGGCTGGTAGCCTACCACCCCCTTTCACACGCCCATTCGGCGGTTTATAGGGTATGTAGATGTAGATGAACTCTGTACTCAGCTACGTACTGCTTGTACGTATTTTATCCCCAAACCACAACTGTAGGATAGAGAAAAGGGACAAAAAAGTGAAGTACACTAGCAGGCAGAGGTTACTGAGTTAATTCTTCCCGCTCACTATTATCCAATATGAAAAGACTAGATCAAGAGAATAATGCTACCGAAAAATTCTTCACCTACCTCTTTCCCTTCAACGTAACGTTATTACCCACACTGCGCCTTCAGCTATCCCTTACCCCCATCACTCCCTGCGTCCTTCTAATCTTCCCCACCCACCTCTTTCCCTTACCACCACCTCTTACCATCTACAACGCTCATTCAACCTTATGAAATGTCCTCGTCTGAAAATTTTGAATGGTATCTTTTCGAGATGATCTCAAAAACGTAAGTATGAACTTATATATGTTCCCTAAATTGTAATGGTCACAGGAATTGGGTTGGAATTGACGCGTGAAGGCGACGTCATTATGCTTCTTCGATAAAATAATATTTTTGAGAGCATATTAGCACCTATACTGGGTGGTGAAGTTTTTTCACGCTCTTGTCAGCGCCTACCAACCCAAAGGCTTTTGCTATCAATGAATATTTCCCTTAAAGAAGCACAATACCTTCCAGGAAACCAGAATCGTTAACGGCGTCACTGTCGTCCGCTCCGAGCGATCGGTTCATTTTTTTCAGGCTGGCACTGACGTTTAACGACATTGTTGACTATCTCCACTGAGTTTTCATTTGGAAACAACCATCTTAACAGAAAGATTTACGCTTTTTAATCCATGTTTTAACCCTCTATGGACGAAATTATGAAGCATCAGTTTAAAAAAATACTGCTACTATATTAGTTTTTTAAAGTGCTATTTTAGCATTTAAAAATATTGCAAATTATTTTTTATTAACATTTATTTTGAAAGATAAACTGTTTTTATTGTGTCTATTTAACTTAAAATAACACTTAACATAATAATATTTTCACTAGATATACTTCAACATTAGCTTCAAAACGTATCTTTTTTATACTTTCCCAATTTTTTCTTCATATGACAGCTGAAAATATTTCAGAGCTTCATCAGGCACACCATCGTCAGTTAATAGTGTCACACATTCATCTGTTCAAAATTTTTACAAGCCTTCGAAAGAGACACAACTTTCTGCCCGCTTAATCCGAAGCGTCTGTCTAGCGCAGCAACTAAATGCAAAAGCCTCTTAGAAAGTAGATATTTCAATGATTTTGAAACGTAACAAATTTGACTCGCTCGTCCATAGAGGGTTAAAATATAAAGTTAATACCTTTGATTTATCTACCTCTTATAGCCGATAAAAACAGTCTTTCTTTTTATTACTATTTAAAAATTATTTTTCTCAGATAAATATCATTGTATTTATATATTTTTGAGAACCGGACGGTACTTTTTCCACCCCTTCTACCAAAAGACTTATACTTCAGGTCTATGTTCCCCTCCAAAAATACATCTCAACTTCATATCAACTAACCACATTACGCTTCTTGTTTTCCCATGTCAATCGTGTTTTATTCTTTCTCTTCCATGCCCATTGTCTTATTCACTTGTGCATTCTGTGTGCACATAAAAGACTAAGCATTGTCATTAAACTGTAAGAACGTGGGACGTATCAGTCCTGTTAGCTTCATGACTAAATTTGCCGAAGTGAGTTGCTTTTTCTAAATGAAGGCTTCTAAATACATTCGCCTTTATGGCTTTCAAACACGTACTTGTACATTAAAATGAAGTTGGGAAAGTTTGACGATTTTCTCGTCTCTGGAAGATTCTCGAAATTAAAAAAGACGGCCATAAAACATTGCATGGTGCGTATATTAATGGAATCCTGGCTTGTTGGCTTAAGATTAAAATTATCATGCTCAATATAACTTCAGAATATTTGCAACCATTTACTTTCTTGCGTGGGTTAATGTATCTTATTTTTACATTTGTTGAATAGAGTTCACATAACCGACGGGTATTGCCAACAAAGCTTCTTTCGGAAACGTAATACAGACGATGTCTGCTTTTTCTTTATTTATGGGAGAAATTTCATGCTATAAATGCATTTGATCAGAGCAGTTAACATTTCTAAGAGTCCATTACAAAGTCGTACAAAGAGTACAAAGTCGCTTCTTCTACCTGTTGCTTTGAGTTTATTTTCTATATTTTATTTATTCATAATAAAATTCTTCCTCAACACTTTTCTTTCATTTTTGAGTTATCAAGGTGAAATAGCTTAGAGGTGATAAAATTTTCAAATCAGAGAAGTTTTGAGGATGGCTTTATTGGATTCCAAGAAGGTTTTTCTAAGGGAGAAAAAAGTCAATCCTTAAGATACACCTTTTTCAGAATTTTATGTTTCCGCCAGTCAATATGTTTGCTTTCGCTGCTTCATCTCTCCGCCCTTCTCTCATCTGTATTTTATTCGTATATTTTCCTCCATACGTTCCCTTTCTCCCCTGGCAACTTAACATTTTCGGTGGGATAGGGTGTAAAGTTGATTTTATCCGCCGCCCGTTCCTCTGCCACAATAAAGGCCTTCCTTTTCATTTCCTTCGCGGAAATTTGATGTAAACCGCGGAGGAAAATTGGGAGTTGAAGAGAGAAAGAAACATAAATGAAGGGAGGGCAGTGGGAGAAAAGGGTAAAATGAAGTGCGAAAGATCTTCAATGTATGCGGGCAGAGTTCAAACTCAAGTATAAGGGAGTTTGGCAGCGAGCGGAAAATAGGTAACCAACTGATTTATATAACTGTATTTACTAAACATAAATTTATATAACTGTATGTACTGAACTGATTTATATAACTGTATACTGAGCATAAATTTATTTAAAGAAGATTTCAATATCATCATTTACAAGTCAAGTTAATTCCACCAAATCACGCCTGAGACTGCGGAGTTTTTAGAGTATCGATTTGAGATTATCACAACCCTAGCGATCGAGTTTTCGTTTTAAATTCAACACATCGATGCATTATCATCAAGTGCTATGGTTTTAATCCTAATAATAATATTAAACTTATCTGAGTAAAGTTTTATGGGCTGGGAATCCAACCACTTACCTCGGACTACATAGGCCAATGTACAGAGTACTTCTACCACGGATTTAAGATTCCAGTGGGAATATTTAGATTCCTGATCTAAAGAACCCTCCTTCCTCTCGCAATTTCCAACGTATCCGTCACTATTCATTCCATCAGTTGAGAAAATTTCGTAAGTCATACATTCCCAAAGCCTTCGAGTGGAATATATGGGGAACCAAGACAATACATATCATGAACTACCTGAAATTAAGAATTATATAAATGAGAATTAATACACCTAAGGGGAAATCAAAAGGAAGGTTTATCAAACTTAGATAAGGAAATAGTGTTTTTGGTGTTGCCATTGTCGACAAAAACAGGCCGGAAATTCGAGAAAAAGAAAAGAACTGAATCCTATTGAATACTGAAATTGCCTAGCCTCTCACGTTTCAAAAACTGGTATTTAATTTCCTATTACTTACACTCTCTTGTATATTCATTAAATTCCCTTTTTATTTTCCTTGGAAGGAAAACAAAATGAAAATTAAAAGGTTAAGTTTCTCCCAGTTATGGAAATTGCTGGGTAATGTATATTTAGTTTTATCTCCATTTTGACAAAAATCTACGTATTAGCATGAGAAAAATTCTGAATGATAAAATAGCTGAAAGAATTGAACGATTGAAATCCCATTGTGACGCCAAAAATAATTAAGTAAAGATGCGAAATGGAAAAAAAACATGAAAATTCTGCAGAGAATAATTAATTAGAAGTTATTTTCAGTTCCATCAGTGTGTTTATTAGCTTCAAGCCATCGAGCACTTTACAGTAAAAAGCTTAACTTTACCGAAATCCCATATCCAGGTTTATAATCGGATTGGCATATTTTAGTTACGCTATTTACATCTACACAAGGCCGGAGAGGCTCTGAGATGCAGTAAGTCAGTAAAAGCCATGACTAAAAGTAGTGAATAATTCCTTCAACACCATTATTTTTCAAGATGGTAGAGGCGAATTTAAGAATTAGAGGTGTATATTATTCTTTGTAATCATACTCCACAACTCCTGGTGATTTCTCAGTGTAGAGCTGCAGTTTATCTCGGCCTCCCGTTATTCTAACTCAGCCCAAACATTCTCTCTCTGAGTACAATGACATATTCAAGGAGTCCAGTCCAGAAATTGCGTGTTAGTTCCCTACACTTTGAAGAAGAGTTTAACTAGGAAAAACTTGAAATAAATATATCGTAATAATTGTGAAACTAGATGATTTTATTTTCAACCTCAAAAGGAAAGTTGTAATGATAAAGAAAGAAAAAGAACACGTAGGCTAATACGATGGGCATAGATTGCTTCGAAAAATCATTTATTATTTGTCACGCTAAACAAGGGATGCCATTTTTCTGCCCACAACTTCCTCTCTCGCGTTCATGCCTCCACTTAAATCAGCTCCTGATACTTAAAAGCTGTAATTTGGGACCCCATGGTTTGATGCGTTTTTTATCGGTTATTTTTTCTGATGAATGTTCCGCATTCGATAAATTCCCTTGTCCTCGAGGCATCGTATAACTCGTGTTCTTTGTCTTTCCCGCCCTAAATCGCTGGAGTTTAAAGCATTGGCATCTGGCGATCCGGCTAACTGTACACACACACTGGCATGTGTGGCTAGCAGACGGCGAGAAAAAAATCATGGCCGCCGATGCGATTGTGAAATGTATGACCAATGGTACTCCGTTGTTCCAGTTAACGCGCTCGCACACTGCCTTCTGTTTTTCAGCGCAAATGTCCCTCCGGGTGGAAGTATGGAGGTCCAGCAGTTAAAACTAGGTGGGATGTGGGTGTTTGTAGAGAGTTCGTACCATAAAGTCCTTGCGGTAATTCCGAGTCCACGCCGTATGCAGTGGCCGTTCTAAACGGAGCACTTTTACCGACAACTGGGGTTTGGCCAACTCTGAACGCATGAAATACAGGTTTTCCCCCAATTGCAGGTCGTATGGGGCTTTGTGGACGCGAAAGGAGGTCGTCAATTTTCTTTCCTTTTGATTCTTAGAATAGCGAATGATCGGAGTCGATCATCGACATCGAATTACAAACTTTCTTCTTTTTCAATCAGTTTTTGGAGGAATTATACACTAATCTATAGTCGTATCAGTGAATTTCGTTCGCCTCTATGAATGCTCATAATTATACATATGTTACGATCAATTTAATCTAATGTGTAAATTGAATTTAAGACACCAATAAGTTCCATGGAATCAGGCTCATGTAAGTTGAAATCGATTTCCACAAATGAAAAAATAACTTTGTATTCTTCCACTGAATTATTTTCTCGGTACATGTTTCGACACAAAGGTGTCATTATCAGCTACCTCGGTAACATCCGGGTACCATCATCCAGGACCAAGTTATTTTTTCATTTGTTAAGACACCAACGCAAATCAAGAGAGAGCGCAATTATTTTCTGTAATATTTTGCAAGGCTTTTCGAGCTGAAGAGATGCTTCCCTAGATACCAGTGGCTGAGTCCAAGGGACTAATAATATAAAGCAAGTAGTTACAGAGATTTCCGTTATAAATATAAATATACTTATATTTTTAAACTAATACATATAAAAAAATGAACATGTTAACGAATTACCAAAGTAAATAGAAATAATTTCATATTTATGGTGCTTAGCGTAACAATTTATCGTATACATTGCGGTATGAATGTCAAGTAAATAAAGCCGAAGAAAAAGTTTCTGAACTCCCAAGATTTATAATGAGTTTTTAAATATAAATTCTTCATCATTTTCAATGTACGAAAATAACTTATGCCTAAAATTCCAAAATAAGTCCAATAATCCCCATTGAAACTTTCTCCTGATTTGCTGGCCTTCTAAACTTCTAAAACTCTTAAACCTTCAATTTAGATTTAAAATTTGGAAAAATGTTACAATATATGAAAAACTTCAAGTATTAATAATGCCCTCAAACGCTATAGCTTTCAATTATCTTCAATCTATAGCCGTGTTATCCACAGGAGGACGGCACATGAGACCTGCGAGGTTAAAATTTGAGAAAATAATGTACGATAATTATAAAAAATAGAATATTTAAGTCCTCTATGAGGTTGTTCATGTACAACTTTCTACACTTTTTTGACTTTATCTTCAATAATTGTTAAAGACTAGACTTTTTTAATGCTTCCATTTGTAAGGAAAATAAAGATAAATGTGGCAATTATGTTCGAGACGAATTTCATTACGAGCGATTTTCAGATAATGGTCCACACATGGACATGTACAATATATTCTAGATTTAATTTCATATTGGAAAATCTGGATACCAAATTCTTCTCAAAAGTATGTATTTATGTAGTTATTGCACTTATGCCTTAGTTATAAAGTACGAAGAAATTACACTGTTTTCCATTTTTTCGTAGAAATTTTCGAGTATGGCCCACACAGCAGAAAATATTGGTTTGCTTGTTGATCTTTCCGTTGTTCTTCTACATTTCTTTATTAAAACGCTCTAGTTCCTTCT